>RJWM01013098.1:0-54476 GCA_004363535.1 Dasyprocta punctata | reverse complement strand
GTGAAGGCCATCGGTTCCCCTGCACTGTGCCTTCTGCCTCCTAGGATCGAACCCCTCTTCTCCACCTGCCCTGATTCTCTTTGCTCCCCAAAGCTCAGTTCATGCCATCTACTTCATAAATATCCAGACCCATCAGAGTGCTGTAGCAAAGGTGCCTGGATTCGAATCCAACTTAATGTTCACCTTACACTGCCCTTTTCACTCAATTTATTTTTTTATGCAGCAAAACTTTCATTAGTATATGTTTTGTGACATATAATAATGAGATTTGTTTGGGAGAAAAAAAAATATATATATATATATCACATCCCCCTACCCTACCCTCTCTTCTTTCTTAGATCTTTTCCCAACTCCAAACAGTCATTTTTCCTGTTTTCATTCATCACACTTTTACTTTGCTCTTTAAATTATTTATACTTGTGGTTTCTCACATAAAAAAACCAATGTGCTATCTTCTGTGTCTGATTTCTCTCACTTAACATTATGATCTCAAGAGCCACCCATTTTCCTACAAATGACTCAAATTTATCCTTCTTCATGGCCAAGTAGCACTCCATTGTGTATCTATTCCACACTTTTCTTATCCATTCATCCGTTGATGCACATATAAGCCACTTTTATAATTTAGCTATGCAAATTGTGCTGCCAGAAACATGGCTATTACTGTAATATGATGACTTTAGCCCTTGGAAAGATACTCAGGAGAGGTAAAGCTGTGTCAAATGAAACTTCTGTTTTTAGTTTTTCAAGGCATCCCCATACTGATTTCCACAGTTGTTGTAGTAGTTTACATTCTCACCAGCAGTGTAGCAGGTCTCCTTTTCTCCTGTGCTCTTCCCAGCATTTGTTGTTTCTTGGGTCCTTGACGATAGCCTAGAAGGAATCTCAGTGTTGTGCTGATTTGCAAGTTTCTAAGTGGAACGGGTGCCTAACACGTTTCATGTACTCATTAGCCATTTGTACGTCTTTTGAGAAGGATCTATTTATTTCAATTGGCCATTTTTTGACTGGGTCTTTTGTGGGGTCTGATTTTTTTTTTTTTTAGTTCTCTATATATTTTAGATACTAATCCTCTATCTGAGACGCATCTGGCAAAATGTTTTCTTCCCATTCTATAGGTTGTCTGTTCATTTTGTTGCTTGCTGCCTTTGCTGTGCAGAAGCACTTGATTCAATTATTTTAATGTCCTGCTTTGCGAGGTACGAAAGACTACTGTGGGCCAATATCTGACCTCAAGTCTAGCTGCCTCCAGAGCCCTCCCTCTTGACTTGTAGCTGTCACAGGGCTGGTTGAAGAGACCACACTGGATAATGATGTATTACGAGGTATCTGTCACCCTCCTAGATTCCAGACTCAGTCTCGCCATGCAAATGTCCCCATGACACAGACAGCCAGTTGCCCATGTAGTAGGGGTATTAGGGATGGGACCTCCCTGGAACTGAGCTTAAGGTCTGCTGGTCAGTGGGGTCTGTGGACAGCACAGAGTGGCAGATGGCATGGAGTTTCATTCTCAAGAGCCTCTGCCAAGACCCAGGGAAAGCGCCCCACAAGGCACCCCACACTGCCTCCTCGATGCTCAGGATGGGTTCCAGAAACACAGCACATTGGAGCTGCCCTGTCACCTGGAGACCAGGGATAAGTTACACACGTGACAAGTTGACACCCCCTCCTGCCAGATTTTACAGCCTCTGCCACTCACCTGGTAGACACTTCCGCTGTACACGGTCTGCAACGCCGGCAGCCTAAGCCACTCCTACTTGCCGTCAGGGGTGAGCAGAGGCTCCGACACCACTCTACATAGCAAAGTTTTCCTTGGTGTATCTAAGTGCCATGGAAACCAGAGCTTTAATACACAGTGATTCGCGAAGAAACAACTTAACGTAAGGTCAACAAGCCCTTGACAAAAAGTGTATACAGTGCTCCATCTTCGCCATCCAGCTCTCCGTCCTCCCCCCAACCCCTACGCTAAAAAGGCTAATGAGATTCACAGACAACATATTAAATGATGGAATTCGCCGCACAGCTCGATTTCTTTCTAGAAATACTTCTAAAACTATTACCCAATAATGGATTGCAATAAAAAAGCTGACAGGGTCTTGCTCGACGAGTAATCATCGGCATGTTTTCGCACCTGGAGATGAAGAACTTTCTTATTAGGTGCCCCTGGTGATTTTTTGGTGTTTCTAGAAAGCCATTGCCATTATTTATAAGTACAGGTTACTTCCATTCACTCTAAGCTCAAATTAATGAAAACTTTATTTAAAAGATTCAGAAATGCAAGGCTGATTAGAGGGTGTGTGCCAGGCAGCCCCGGTGGGGCAGGGCGGCTTGGTAATCACTGGTGGCCCTGCTGCTGATGGCAGGGCTGAGACCGTTCAGGAGCCTGGAGCAGACACCCCTGAAAACAAGGTGACTTCCTGGTGATGAATTGCTGGGTAACAATGTCCCACCCAGCTCCAGGCTGTCTCTGCCTCTATCATCTCTGTTTTACCGGGACAGCCCAGCCAGCAATGGCCACATGGGCCGGGCCATCTGAGTGCTGACTCTCCTACTTCTGCCCACTGCTAACCCACCTTGGCACTTGGCGCTTGCCTGCTGGGCACCCTGCAGGGCAGCTCACAGGCTGCGGTGGGCAGCACACAGGCACAGGCACAAGCACGCGTGTTACACACACACACACACACACAGGCCTGCCACTCACCACGCCCACCCCTGATGCCACTAGCACTTAAGACCAAGATGAAAACAAAGCAGGACACTGAGAAGCTCAGAGATTCTCAACTCCTCTCTGAGCCTCCAAGCTTCTGGACACAATTAGCACCACTGGGTCCAAAAAGACCTAGACTGTGAAAGGGCCTTCTGTAGCTGAGTGTAGTGGGAATAATCTGGGGGGCTGAGGCAGAAGGGTCACAAGTTCTAGCTCAGCCTGGTAACTTAGCAGGACCATGTCTCAAAATAATAACAACAACAACGATGATGATGATGATGAAGAAGACGATGGAGCTGGGATGTAGCTTGGTGTGAAGGCTTTGGTTTTAATCAGTAGAACTGGAGCCAAGAATAGTGGTGTGCAACTATAATTCCAACATTTGGGAGGCTGAGGCAGGAGAAACACCAAGACTTAAGAGTCCAGCCAGGGCTACAAAGTGAGTTCAGTGCTAGCCTGGACTATACGGCAAGATCCTATCTCAAAAACAAAACAAAACAAAACAATCCCCAGTTCTGGGGAGGAGGGGAAGCTTTCTTTACACTTCCAAAACCACTTAAAATATCGCTGTCCCTTTGCAGAAACACTGCCTGATAGCCACTGTCAGACGGAATCACTCCCTCATTAAGTCCAGAGAAACCGTGGCCGCCATCATATGACGCATACTCTCTGGCCTGGAACCACTTGGATGTGGATCCTGTGCCCTGCAGGGATAAACAAGTACACAGTCCCCGGGAAGACCCTGTTGCACCCTTCTCCTTAATGCCCCACACCTAGTCCACCTCTGGGTAACGGCCTCCTGAATGCAGCCTGCACAGGGGATAGAAAGGGCACCAGACTCAGGAATGAAGACAGAAGTCAAGTTCAGGCTGTCCTCCAAGCCATGGTCATGCACAAGCCACTTACCCTCTTCCAACCTCAGTTCTCTCAAATGTTAAATAAAACAGCTTAGACATGAGAATCGCTAAGGTCCCTATCAGTTTGAAACTGCTCTGACATCGTGATACAAAGCTGTGGTATCTGTAGCTGGTAGTGACACACAAACGGAACCAGACAGTAATGGGGTAACAACGTGCTATTTCACTACGCCAAGTTGTGTGTCTGGGAGGGGGTAATTTGAGGACTTTATTTTTCTTTTGCCATTAAATCACACCCTGTGGACTTTGACCTGTGCCCTGAGCCACAGTTACAAGAGGTGACACTATCCTGTGTTTCCAAAATAACACCTGTCCACTGATATGTCTGAATGACATTTAAATTCATTAATCAGCAGACTTGTCAGCCACTGAGAAAGTTACCTGAAACTAAGGAGCCAAACCCACACATACGAATCAACCCAGCTCATAAAGATCATTTGAGAAGGACACAGAGTGGCCAGTTAACTGAGCAATCTTTACTCTGGGTGATATCTGAAAAAATTTTAAATGACACATAATAATTGTAAATAGGTAAGGGCTATAATGTGAACATTCCATATCTGTAATGGTCAAATCAGGTAGTTAGCATTTCCATGTCCTTAAATATTTATCATTTCTTTTGTGTTGGGAATCTTTAAACTCTTCTTTTCTAGTTCTTCATGAAATTTATGATATTGTAAACTCTATTACCCTCTTTACCCTCACCCAGAGTAAAGATTGCTCAGTTAACTGGCCTCTCTGGGTCCTTCTCAAATGATCTTTATAAGTTGAGTTGATTCGTAAGTGTGAGTTTGGCTCCTTAGTTTCAGGTAACAGAAATTTATTTCTGCTACCTGACTATGTTTTGGTACCTATTATCTAACTTCCCCTTCCTACCCTCTGATGTGTACTATTCTATTCTCTTTTCCTAGGAGATCAATTTTTTGAGCTTCTACATATAGTAGAAACATATAAGATTTCTTTTCCTATGTGCATTTTGTTTCACTTAACATAATAACCTCAGTTTCCTTCACATTGGCACAAGCAACAAGACTGCATTCGTTTTTATGGCTGTATAATATTTCTTTTTTCATTTTTTATTTTTTATTAGTACATGTTTATAGTACATAATGATCACATTCCTCTTGGTGAGTTGGTACATACACATAACACATCTTTACTCTTTTTCACTTCTTCCTCTCCCCACCCTCTACTCTCTCTATTTTTTAGTCCTCTTCCTTTTTTGCAAAAGATCTGTCTCCATCTTTCCAATTATTTGCGTCTCATTTTGCACTTTATTTCTATTTGGGGTGGCTGTATAATACTTCATGGTGCATATATGCCACTTTTTATTTATCCAGTCATCCTGCAGCAATCCCTCGTCTTGGCTACTGTGATGAGTGCTGCAGGGAATGTAAGAGTTCGGGTATCTCTCTGATACACTGATTTCTAGCTGACGTCTTGACATGCCAATCCCAATTTCGGATCCAATGGATAGTCTATCTTATCAGAAAATGGGGGATCGGATATTAAAGGAGAGCACTCACTTATCAAATTATTCTTCTCAACTTTGCAGAAAGAACTAAAACCTGTTTCTCTTACAATAGGTTCCTGCTCATAGAAAAAAAAAACCTGATAATTCCACGTAAAATTCTCTCACCTGCATGGTAGAGGGGCTTCCTTACAATGCAAATCATAGAGATGGAAAGGCTGCATGTCTGTTTTCCAAGCCCACGGGACACATGAAGTCATAAGTTGATTTTTAAACTTAGAACCAAACACAACACACTAACAGGAGAGGTGAAATACCCGTTATTATAAACTAGCCATTTCAACAGCTGGAAACCCCAGAGCAACCAAATAACAGTGGAGAAAGCAACTGTCAGCTGCAATTTTCTCTCCCTTTTTGATCCTTTTACAAGTGTGTGCTGCATGTGTTTTGACTATTTTTGAAAAGAAAGAGGGGGATGAGAAAGCAACCTTGGGCAGTTTTCTCACCACGGTCGCTTTTCACAGGCTGGTATCACTTCATTTCATAAACCTCTCCTGCTTTGCAGTCCCCTTTGAAGAAACACGGAAAAACAGGAGGGTGCTTCCCCGGGAACAGGGGCAGTCGACGTCGATGGAAATGAAGGATGAGTTCACAAGGCATTTGTGAGGGAAAATACGCAAATATGAGCCCCCGCTCCTGACCCGAACAGGCCAGAACCCAGACCTGACGTCCCGGGCTCCGTGACCGTCCCATCCCCTTGCTCTCTCCAGTGACAGCCCAGTGTGGCCTTGGGGCCTGGCAGGTGAATTCCTCAGCTTTCTCCTAAAGCCAAGATCCTGCAGTTCTCTGAGAGGAGTTGAGACGAAATTTAGTCTCCAAAAAGGGGAGACAGTCCCTGCGGCACCCTCACACTGACCAGGGCTGACTTCTCTCTCAAGCACAGGGGCACATAGCCTAGAGTCTCTGACTTTAGGGAGCCCACAAAATATTTTAATTTCTTTTATAATCAGATGGGAAAACAATTAGCCTTAGGCTGAAGAAAATATTTTAATATATAATATTAACATATCTATCTTTACACGAATGAATTTTTAAAAATAGCTAGGTGTGATGGCACAGGCCTGTAATCCCAGCATTTAGGAGGCTGAGGCAGGAGGATCACTGTGAATTCAAGGCCAGCCTGAACTACATAGTGAGACCCTGTCTCTAAAAAAAAGGGGGGGGATTAAAAAAATAACTTTAAAATTTTTTTTTTTTTTTTGGCAGCAAAGAGCCCACAAAGGCTCAAGCACCCAGGGTCTATGAAAATCAGGATGCATTCCTGAAGCCTTTGCTGCCCCTGGGCCTTTGCACATGCTATCAGAGATACCCTGCTTCAAAATTCCCTTAACGAAAGCCTGTTCATCCACCAGACTCAACCCACCTTCTGCATCTTACCTTCTGTACCTCTCTGACTGCCCTGAATACTAGCAATTCTAACTCCTTGTTTTGAATGTCCCAGCAAGTAGAGGCCATGTGATAGCCTCGCAGTTCACAAATTTCTCTTGTTCATGTATATCATTCCTGCTAAAAGACACAAAGTCTCCACTGCTAAGATCCCTACATAATAAAGTCTACTCATAAAATCTACCTGCCTCAGCCACACATTCAAACCATCAATGGATCCTAACTCATATTCTGTTCATTTGCCATCCTATGTTCCCCACCTTTACGTTCTCTATCCTCCTTAATGGGTCCTAAACACAGCCACACTGGACACTCACCTTTTCCCAAATAGACCTCCTACTCTTTCACCTTCAGGCCTCTCCAGGAGCCACTCCCGCAGCCTGGGACACCCTGCCCTGTCCTAGCTTCCCAGCAGAAGCCCCATGCCATCCCTAAAGCCCTAATCAGGTAGAAGCTCTTCCAGGAAGTCTTCCAAGGTCCTTCTATTTGGAGAAGTCCCCATGATCCTACTTCAACCTCAGTGTCCCAGGTAGAAGTCATTGGAATGTGATTTTGGCCAAAAGAATTTGCAGACAGCAGAAGGCATCCCCCAGAAAGGGAAGATGAAACAGACTCGAGTGGAAGTATTTTAGAGTAGGTGGCCCTCCGGGAGTTGGGGAGTGGACTGATGAGACAGGGAACTGAGGAAGTGGATCCTGGGCTATCTTTCTGCTTTGGTCACAGACACAGGTGAGGTTCCATCCAAGGGCCCTTCATTCCTGGCATTTTCAACTTGCTCCACCCCGAGACAGAGCTGAACAGGTGAGAGGAGGCTGACAGGCAGGGGGGCTTCAGGCGCTCAGGGAGCAGGGAAATGGCAATGCTGAAGGCGCCCAGGGGTTACTACCAGCTCCTGCGATGGACAGCATGGACTTATTTAGCCTCCGGCACTCAGCAGGACCCTGGGCATGTAGCAGAAACACAAGCGCTCGTGAAAGGAAACCATTTATAAACTCTTTGGGGGCTGGGGGTGCTGTTCATTTTCTATCTGCCACAGTACCCAGTCTCAAGATGAGAACTCAACTCATGTATGCTAAATGAAGAATGGTGAGTGATCTCACCAAATACCTGACTTCTTGAATGAGACCAAGGCACATGAACCTCCACACTATTAGCCCTGCTCTATTTTATACATACTGTCCAATTCATGCAAGACCCTTGTGAAGTTTAGCAATGAAGACAGTTACCAAGTTAAATAATCTCTCGACAGGATGTCCCTATATCCAGAGGAACAATGCAGGAACAATGTCCAAGTCTACGTAATTCTGATTTTCCAGCTTTCATACAGTCTCTGGCTTTCTCTGCCTCCCGGATAGCATGGCTAGACCCAGAAAGTGGAATGGAGAAGAATAAAGTAGGGGTCTTCAATGCCACCCCACAGCTTCCTTGTGACTGTACTATGCCGCAAAGGACACATCAAGAAATGGCCTTGGGCCCACTTTACCCCACCACATAGTCAAAGTCTCAAATAAAAAATCATCTAAGCCCATGCAATAGCATCAGGCAAGGGAGGGACAAGCCAGCTTTTCTTGCCAATTTCAGAGCAGAACAGATGTCTCTGCATCTCGAAGGTATCTGCCCTCCTAGGACACCAGACATAGGTCACCCATCAGTCATTCATCTTTATGATGAGTTGCAGCGGCCAGCACACAGTCAAGATTAATGCACAACCTTTCCAGAAGTGCTGTTTAATGGTGAGGATGAACCGAGAGTGATTGCTCATGCCAAATCACTCCAGTCAACACAACCAACCGAGTCCCAGCACTAAACTAGAAAAAGAAAATTCTGCTGTCTGCCTTACTCTGAGCAAAGGATGAAGCAGCCCATGGATGGTGTATGAGCTGAAGTTTGCCTGGGCAGATGCACCCTATGGCTGAGTCTGGGGAGACTCAGTTTCCTTGGGACCTGCTGGGGAGGCCAAGGACTCAAGCCACCTGCTAAATTTCACTGTGAGGATGACAAGAAAATGTGGGCCAACAGCATTTAAATCCTCTAAAAGGTTTATTTGGATGTAAGTTCAACTGGATGAAAGAATTCTACTATTTTTTCACAAAATATCTTTAGAATTAAAACGCTGCAGAAGACCTGTTCCAGTGGAATGTTTTTTTTTTGTTTGTTTGTTTGTTTGTTTTAAGCAATTAAAAAAAAATCAGTGAAGGAGAAAAATAGAATTTGAACCCAGCTCTTTAACATGAACTTGACTTTATCCTACTCATCTAGAACAGCCACATAGGAATTACTTTGACCACCAGAGGGCTTTGCACACTGATAAAATGCATTAATAAGACCTAAGGTGGTAAAATAAATAAAATAAAATAAAACAAAATAAAATAAAGTTCCAAGTTATGTTATCTAGGGCTAGAAAGGATGGAGGCTAATTTAAAACAAAACCAATCTTAAGTTTTCCTGAATATGAGGTACTTCCGTTTGCACACAATGAGGACAAGTTCTAATCCTTCCTGCAATTCAGAAAGTCATTATAAGAATTTGGTGCCTAAAACTGTAAGGACATCACAAATCAGCTATCAAAGGTTTGAGGCTCTTACCAGTAAGATATTCTTTCCTAAGTATAGAAGTAGTTTTGTGGATCTCTTTGCTTACTCAATGGAAATTTAGAAGTACTCATAAACATAATGTCACATTCTTAACACAAGGGTTGATGTATTAACTTGCGTAATTCCCTCAATGATCCTGGGAGACAGACAGTGGGATTTTCCTGGTTTTTGAAATGAAGAAACCAATGTCATGCATCTCGTAAGTATAAAAAAATAGATTAGAATAAGCTAGCTATCACCAACTAAACTTGCACAGACTACAGGTAAGCACTCTATTAAAAAGAGCCATTATGTACCACCATCTATATAATCATAATCATAACCATAATCATAAACAGTTGGTGAAAGCCAGTCCACCTTAGGTGCGAGTATCTTTGGGTGGGTTAGGGAGTACAACCCACAGCACCCAGGAGCATAAGGGTGCATCAGGACAGTCGGGAGAAAACACAGGGAGATTTTGTGAGCCTAAAGGCTCTTACAGCAACTAAAAACTCTTTAAATTTTTCCTGTTTCAGAACTTAGAGTGTCATGCCGGGCGTGGTGGCGCACACCTTTAATCCCAGCACTCAGGAGGCTGAGGTAGGAGGAGCGTTGTGAGTTCAAGGCCAGCTTGGGCTACAATGTGAGCACAAGGCTGTCCTGAGCTACATAGTGCGACTCTGCCTCAAGAAACTAGGGCTGGGAGTTTGGCTCAGTGGCTTAAGCGCTTGTCCGGCAGGCGCAAGGTTGTGAGTTTGATCCCTGGTGCTGCAAAAAAAAGAAAACAGAAAAAAAAAAAAAAAAAAAGAAATTGGAGTGTCCCATATATGATTTCGTTGGGAAGAAAAGGTTCTATGAATATGAAAGTTTAAATCTGCTCTTCCATAGATACTTCACGGGGAAGGGGAGCCCTCCTTGGGTCCTCTCCTCCGAACCTATGTGCCCACACATTTTCCACTAGGTTAAGGCGTTCTTACTTGTGTCACTCCTTTATCACGAAGCCACACTCCCTGAGGTTGGGAACTGTATCTTTTTTACGTCCTCAACTCTTCACCTAAAATTTGGCCCTGAGTAAAATATTCAATCTGCGTTTGCAGAACGAGTGGAAGCGTGAACTGCAAGTGGAGGCGATGCTAGTTGCTGTGATCGAGAAATTCTGAACCATTAGAGACTCGGGCAGATGTTCAGCATGTGGCCTTCCACGCAGTGATGCTGGGACCCAGGCTCCTTCCACTCCGTGACTCTGACAGATCTTATACCTCAGACTCCTCACTTCTCTCAGCCAGGCGAGGCCTCCAGGCAGCCACAGGAAGCATGAGGGGATGGAGATCAGAAGGTGCTGTGACTGCAAAAACTGCCCATTCTGGAAGAAGACAAACTTGGTGGACAGCTAGCCAGCTGTTTTCCACAAAGACCGCAAGAGAAAACAACAGGCTGCAAACAAGACCCCCCCCGCACAACAGATACTTCCTGAAGGGGGTCAAGGTGAGCCCCCGAATATTCCTCCCCAAAAACATACGAGTGTATAAGTAGGCCAACAGAGATACAAAGTTATAATTTCTTGTCAGGAATTCTGACTGCATCTTACCATTACAAACCAAAGGTTAACAATAGGTATATGGCTGGCTGGAAGCTAAGGCTTGAGGTCAGCCTAGACTCAACATTTGGACCATTTACCAGATGTCCGGATCCATCTGAGAAAGTGGTAGAGAGAAACCAAAACTGAAACCAAGGCTTTACTGGCGAAGCTTCGCTGCTGCCAGGCCCTGTTACAGGCAGAGTAGGCCAGAGTCTCCACATCGGTGCCAAGAACATGTCAACCAACCTCCCTGTGTCTCAGTTCCAAGGATCATTCCAAAACTTCCTAAGGGTGAGGACTGCGCAGTAACAACTCTGAAGACCCTGTTAAAATATTCGTAATCCTCCAAAACGCAGGGCACAGGACAGTTCCGAAACTGTTTTCCTAGTCAGATGGTAATTCCTTCCGTCCTTTACCCCATGGGTGCTATGCTTCTGGAAACTTCCTTTCTAGAAGTTAGCTAAGGGTTTCCATGTCTACCTCTCCCACCAACTTGCTCATTCCTCTGCTCTTTGAGGGAATCCCTCACCCTCTCTGTACCCAAGGATCCACTGTGGCCACGCCCTCCCCCAGGCTAAGATAAGTGGCTGAGTCACTGCTCTCAGAGCCTTCTTCTGAGATCTAAGCTCTGATCCCCAAGTTGGGGAGCCAATTGGAAACAGGACCTGGGGCCCTCTAGTGAGTTTGTCTTCCGTTGCATGCATTTAAAAAACTTCAACCAGGTGGGAGGTGTGGATATTAACGGCCACTGCACTCCAATGTTACCATAAAGTAACAGCACTCAGGACCACGCCATCAGTCTTTAATGTCAGCCATAACCTTCATAAATGAGTTTGTAATGAGAAACCCTTGTTTGTCACAGAGAAGGTATGATTGATGCAGCCTGGGAGTGAAATGAAGCCACAGTGACCATCTCAATAACATGAACAGCTGCCAAATATTCATTTAGCAGAATGAGTTTGGAAAACTTTGAGCAGATTGCTTTCACAAGGCTGCCTTCAACAAAAGGAAACATAATTAACGAGCTAATATCAGCATGTGTCTGGCTAAGCTAATGAATATCAAATTACACAGAAACCTGTATAAATCATCATTACCCTGAATTTTAATTGAACTTGCAATTAAACATGACAAATTTTATATACACTAAACCTTTAATTTATACTTTCAAATAAGGAATAATTTATCATTTTTAGTATTTCATAGTTAATTTCCCAATATGTGCACTTCTAATTAACAAGGACAGACAGGCATTTAAAAAAACACACAGTTTCTCCTACGGCTCTGTTCATAACAATCATTTTCCCTTTTGTATACATTAGAAACTCCTATGTCCAGAAGTTTGAATGCCGATGGACCTACTTGCATATTCAGGGAAAGATCTTACTGCTATGAGAATCAGAACAATGTCCCTCTTTGCTTCTCATTTCTCCCCAGGAAAAGGAGGAGTTAAAGGGCAAGATCGTGCTAAAGCAACATGGTCCAGGTGTCACAATTACCTGTTCAACCTCCATACCCTAAGTCCAGTTACAGGGGAAGCACAGGGCCTCCCTGGCTGGACAAGCAAAGCAGCTTGTGTTTTAAGTTTTGAAACCAACCACCTTCCTCCGGAGTTAACTCAAGGCCTGTTTGTTTTACCTGGCCAGCCTGTAATGGCCAGCATGCTCTGTGGAAGGATTTGTATTTTATTATTATAATTATGCCACCATTATAAACATACCTCGAGCAACCTCAGCATAAAAGGCAGGGAGTGCTATTAAAACATACGTATAAACACATGGGAAACAAGACAGGATTGTAAAAGGACTGCAACAGAAACTAATTGGGTTTGCTTTGCTCTTAATCCCAGCCCATTAATATGGTAAGCAGTGTGGTCTAGGGAGCTGCATGCTGGGAATCAAGACTTCTGTACCTGGTTAGGCCTCTAATGGGCTGTGTGACCACAAGCAAGAGCCTCACCTCTCTGTGCCTTGGAGTTCTTGGGGGCAAAATAAAGCTAATGGAGACAATTGTGCTTGTTTTAAGTGTGCAAAAATAATTTGAGACAGAAAACATTATAAAAGGTAATAGTACCATTGCTCTCTATAGAGTTCTAGAGGGAAAAGACAAAGTAAAAGAGCAGAGGACATCTGCCGATGCTTATGCATGTGGCACTTTTTTAGATGCAATAATTGCAGGAGCTAGGAGCAACTGCATTCCTATTTTCTCATCTGATACATGAAGGAAATTAGACAGGCCTTATCATCACCATTTGAAAAATGAGAAAACGGAAGCTCAGACTGTCCTGCTCTGGGCCAGTGGGGCGCTACCGTGAGTTAGAACTTGGAACACTCAGAAAGAGCTCTTGGGCCCTCACCCCTGCTGCCTTCCTGTTCCCTCCCTTAAGAAGCTGCGGGGAGCACAATCAGCTCAGGGATACCTTTGGCTGGGGGACCTCAGGATCATCGCACACAGAGAACATCATTTCCACCTCTCCCTGACAGATTAATGGTTCAACTGGGTGCCAAAGGCCTAGACAGGGACAAGACACCATTTCCAAGGGCCAAGTTAAAAAAGTACAAAATCCCCAGCAAGAACAGTACTGACGCATGGTCAAGACAATAAGGACCCATAGCAGCTGGATCAATGAAGACAGAGAACAGGGAGGCTACTGGAAATGGGAGGGAGATATTTGTAACTTTCTGCCACTGCACACCAAAGACTCTAGAGAGGAGACTGAATACAGCGAGACTGGAAGGAGCCCTCTGACATGGTGGCCTGTGGCTGTAATTCCCACACTCTGTGAAGCTGAAGCAGGAGGATTGCAAGTTCAAACCCAACGTGGGCAGTTTAATGACTTAATGAGACGCTGTCTCAAAATTAAAAATTTAAAAAAGGGCTGGGGATGTAGCTCAGTGGAAAAGGCCCTGAGTTCAATCCCCAGTATCATAAAAAAATAAATAAATAAAAATCTTTTAAAATCCTGGCAGGGAGGCAGTAAGGGAAATGAAAAAGAGGCTTTCTAAAAAAAGAAAAAAAAAATTGGCTATCAGTTCATTTCAATCATAGATTCCCATTTTGTTTCTAGAGGTCCCCCGACCAATGGAAACAGAAAAAAGAGGCAGGAGAGAGCTGGGAAGTGAATGCATTTTTCTGGGAAATAGTGCTTGGCCATGCCTATGAAGCAAAGGGACAAATATTTTCACACATTATCAGATAGCCAAGCGAAACAGCCTCTACCAGAATTTACAGCTGAAGGCTACCAGAATTTACAACTTGTGAAATTGTGCCTGTCTGTATTTTCTCATTACACTGGATGCGGCTGCAGACAGCGTGCACTTGCGCTTTCCTTTTCTCCCCGTCTGCCTCCCTCCACTGTCTCACTACTTCCTAGTTAAACCTTGTCTCAAGTTATCAACACCCTCTGGAGAGATAAGGCTCCTCTCACTTACAAGCTGTCACTAATAATCGAACTTTCAAGACTCCATCTCTAAGAGAGACTCCCCAAGCCACGCAGGTCACGAGAATTAACTGCCACCGGTCCTGGCAGAAAACTCGGCTCATCAATCTATAGCTTTCTCGTCATAATTAGAATAACGGCTCTGAAAATTTGGGCTGATGTTGACTTGGTCTCAGGCCGCAAAGAGCGCTGATTAAAATCTTGGTGTGAAAGTTAATGATAAGTGCTGGTGGCGTTGCCGTGGAGACGGGGACAAACAATTCCCTGGCTGTGACATTTTCAATGTCCTGGAGAAGAAAAACTGTCCTCTTTAGTGTGGCAGCGTATGAAGCTTATTTATGGCTACAGGGCTCGGTGGATTGATGACTGTCGTAACATACTGTCAAATCCTTTACTGACACATTCATTTTTTTGGAGCCCCTGGTGCAGCAGAAATAAAATAAAATAATAAAAACAAAACCGGGGGGAAATTCTCCAGCAGACCATAGATGGCCACCCAGTGGACCTTCCTTTCACTATAGGACCCCAGAATTAACAGACAAAAAGATTTCATACTTCTTGGTCTCAGAGCCAAGGAAGAGAGAGAGGCATAATTGGAAATCGCTGAGTAAGAAAGAACAATATCGTGGCTGCCAGATCATCCCAGGAGTGTTTATTATCAAAGGAAGCTATTTGTAAATACTCAAGATTGCTAACAGTAAACAAGTATGCTCTCCCTATTTATCTTAGTGGATGACGCCTTAGAAATCGAAGGAAGGTTTTGGAAAATTCTCCCAGCCACAGGCAAACTAGAACAGCCCCAGTCTCCATCACGCAACATCCCAGCCACCAGAGTCAAATTCAGGTTCAAGGTAGTGTGATATTCATCTCTCAGAACGACAGGCAGCCCGGTGATCTGTAGAACCTGAGCACACCCACTACTGCCTTTGCTTTTCATCCAAAAGCAAAGAGAGCACCACTGTGCCCATTTCACCTGCGAGGAAGCTGAGGCTCAGCCCATCTAAGTGCCATTCCTGAAGGGACCCAGTTAGGGGGCCAAGCGGGGACTCCCAGCCTAAATCGTTAGTAGTCCCAGTGAGTGCAGAGTCACTATTTCTGAGCAGGCAGGTGGTCCCATAAGTTCTGGACTGCTTTCCTGTGGGCTGCGTTAAACACTTTTGGCTGGTGCGAGGAAGCGGCTGCAGTTCTACGGGCAGATAAAGGAACTCCTAGCGATGGCAGCGAGTCCATAAAGACTTCTCGGGGCTCTGTGGCATTTGCCTAGTTCCTTTCATTCAAGGATCCTAGTCATCATCATCATTATTGTTGTTGTTATTAATAATGATAATGAAATAAACTATGCAAATGTGGGGAATGGCTTTAGCCCTAAAATGCAGGCAGTAATGTGGTAATTTATCCAATAATGGAATCGCAAAGTGATTTTATTTGCTTTTATGGCTCCTTTCTTTCAGAGGAGCTGGGCATCAATAATGGCGATAGTAATGAAATCAACTATGCAAATGTGGAAATCGTTTTTGTCCTAATGTACCAATTTAGCCAGCGAAGGAAATTCAACACAGTCTGATGTGCTTCCCGACACCCGGGAGCGAAGGCTGCAGAGCTAGCCTGTGCTCAGTTACCCAGACTTCAGGATTCGTTTTCTAAGAGTGAGGCCCTGTCCATAGCCATTTGGTGATGGCCAAGACCTTCACTCCGTGGTGAATATTTTAGGAAGTGCCCTTGATGACGTAAGTAGAGAGAAGTATTTGAGTAGGAGAGCAAGATATGTTGATGATTCATTTTCTAGGCAGAAGTTCAACAAATTGGTCCTGGAGCAATCAGGAGTTAGAACCACAACTTCAAGCTGACCCCTCTTGGGCGTTTTCATCATGGCCCTAGGATTCCCCCTTTTCTCAGTACGGCATTTGCCTCTGACATGGACTCAGTGGGGGCATTTCTTAGGCTAAATGAATAGAGTTCAAAAGGGCTCCATGGAAGAACCACAGGCAGCATTAAAATGACCCCTCAGGGCCATCACCTTTATTATTTTGTTTTTCCAGATCTGGGGACTGAATCTAGGGCCTTCACATTGAACTACATCCCAATCCCAACTACATCCCCACCCCTTTCTATTTTTTTCTTTGGAGACCTGGTCTTATGAAGTCACCAAGTTATCCATGTAGAACTTGAGATCCTCCTACCTCTGCCACCCAGAGTGCCAGCATTACAAGCGTGTGCCACCATGTCCAGCTTAGTTCATCTCTTCTACGCCCGCATTGGCACTTCTCACTTCTCTGCTACAGGATCTGTAATCATTGCCACGATCAGAAGAGAGAAGAGCACACAGACAGCGGAGTACAAGGCAGCTGTGGAGGCCAAGAATTTTCAGCAGATCTCTCTCCAGTATTCACTAGGGAATCACAAATTAGAAAAATTTGTGAGATCTCTGAAGGCAGAGACCTTAACTTATTTTTCTTTGTGTCCCACAGCTTGGCATGGTTAAGTGACCAGTAAATATCAAATAAAAGAAGGAATGAATACCTGGGGAGAAATAAAGTAGACTCAGGTGGAACAGCTCTAGACCTATATATTCAGATACCCTAAAACAAAGAATTCATACCCAGTACTGCTCAGAGATGCAAGTACAGGGCCCTACTCTTGGTAAGAGCTCCAGAAAATCCCACTCTGGCCTTCCTCCATCTGCCTTCCAGAGCTAAGGGATGAGTTCAAGGGCCAAGGGTATTTCCAGCCTGGAAACTATTTTCCAATAAGTAGGCCATATTATGAGTAACCAGCACCCAAATTCCTTTGTCAAGCAACCATAAGCCTCTTCTAGAACCTCAAAGAACCTCTTCTCTGGGTTGTACCTCTCTACAGTACATGGTACCACCAGTATATGTGCCCCCAAGCCTATGGGGAAGCCAAAGAGCAGCTATAAGTGGATGGGTAAGCTGGGCATCCATGTACATGAATGGACTGACCTCTATTGGTAAAGAATAGACTGAGAGACAGAAAAAAAAAAAAGAGAAATATACCAGTCAGTTTTTCTGTTTCTGGACACAATACCTGATACCTACAGTTCAAAGGAAGAAAGGCTTAATTTGGTTCATATTTTAAGGAGATTCAATCCATAGTTAGCTGGCTCCAAGGCAACAGCATCTTAGTGGGAAGGCATAGTAAACCAAAGTTGCTTAGTTCATGGTAGCTGGGAAGCAGATCAAGGGAATAGAGACCAGGAACCAAACAGACACAATACCCAAAGTCAAATCTCTGTGACCCACCCACATACACCCAGCAATGTGCTCCACCATGCCCCTGGGGGGCTCCCAAGCCAATCAAGTTGACACAATCAAGTTTAACCACAGTGGAAAAGAAGCTTCAACTAAGGGGTCTCATGTGGACTCTCCTTTGTGTCGCACAGATGTTAAGATCTCTGTGTAGATCTTCATGTCTTCAGTTTATTTATGGGTTGTCACTCTGGGTCAAAGCCCTGGGGCTGGAGGGGAATACCTGTGATATGAGAAAACACAATTACATTCTCACTCTTGAGCTGGCTGATGACTTGGGAAGGGAAGGAAAGGACCACAGGAACAACCCCAGGTTCTAAACAGTTTGTCAATATTTAAATAAATAAATATAAAAGAAACTCTAGCAGTCAGTTCTAATTAATTCATGGCAATCAACTCCTCTTGTTCTATTAGTTACCATTACAGCAACACATTCTTGAACAGAATACCAGAAGCTTTCATTAGAATCATTAACATAATTTGATAACTGATGGTATTTGATTTCTGACTTTTGCACTCTGACTTGAAGCTTGGCGCAAGATGTAATCTCATTGATTGTCTGGGTTTTTTTTTTTTTTTTACTTTCTTTCTTTCTCTCTCTCTTCTTTTCTCCCCATGAACACTTCACATGACATTTCTTTGTTAACTGTAATTAATGTTCACATTTGTCACTAGTTGTATTATTTGGAAAAGCAGTCGTGATGATAAAAGATGTGACAAAGACACACACATGTCTTCTTATCCAGAATGGCTTTATCCTCATTTAGGTTTAGGGGGAAAATAAATGAAATAAGTCAAGCATGTATTTGTTTTCACAGGCAGGATGGATTGTTTAAAGTGATAGCTCTTGGAGAAACCAATGCAATTAGCTTTCTCAAAAAAAAAAGTGTTATTAGGCATGAGTGAAATCTAAAAAAGACAAGGAAATTTGAATTGAAGCTGAACAAGTCAGGCTGTAAATCTCTCTCATTTCCACTGATGGTAGGTACTGAAGACAGAGGCTAGGCCAGACAACTGGGCTCAAGGTGACTCAGACAAAGGCAAAATCTCTCTCTCTCTGTCTCTCTCTCTCCCTTTCTCTTCCTTCTCTTTCTCCTCTATCTCATTATCTAGAATTTTCTGCTGTTGACAGATAGGAGAAGATATCTAGGTTGGCCTTATGTAGAGCATCAAATAAATATTCCTACCAAGGAGTATATTTCTGTGACTTTAGCTGGCCTCAGGTATGGGGGAATCCCTGGACAAAGATGCTTACAAAGCAGGTGACTTCTGCCCAGCGAACATAGGACAAATGCCAGTCTTAAGTAGCAAGGTTTTTTGATCTATAAGAGTAAACATTAGGCAGGCAATAGGACTCTATTTGTTTATAAAGAAAAAGTGACTGGCACGGAGGGAGACCATGTTCCAGGAAACCCAAGTCTCCATTCAGATTTGGAGTTGGAGTAGAGCTGCCCCTGTGTCCTCTTGCTGTGACACAAACACCTACTGTGGGGACAGGAAAAGCCATCTGTGTGCACGGACACTCCAGGGCTCCCCTGCACAGTTTATGAATGTTTGCAAAGGGGCCCACGTCAATCTCTTCTTCTCCCACACTGGCCTTCCTCTCCCTCTGCTCAGTCTCAAAGGGGTTTCCTCCACCACGTACTAATGGTCTGCAATTTATTTTAAAGAGGCTATTTTGATCCTCAAGAAGTACTTAGGGGAGCCGGGAACCATAAACACCTCCTTTTTAAAAAATTTGTTTCCTTTTTCCCAGCCTGTAATTTAACTCTGACTGGCACCATTCAAATCAAGTGTTCCGAGCACAGACTGCCATCAAGTCAGCTCCAACTTGGAGCACGTTTTTACGACCAAGTTAGAAATCCCTTAAAACAAGGTTTTCGGAGGGAAACGTTTGACAGACTTAACTCTTGTGGTGCAAATATGCCACAATGACATAGCAATTAGTTATTCAAAATATGCAAGGGGATTACAAGCTTTTTCAAGTCGTTTCATAAATACGTCCTCTTCTGGTACACAATCAGTAATTATATCATTCTTACTCAACTGTAAACTTCCTGGGTATGATTTATATCTCATTGAAATCAACACAAAAGTATTTGTTTTCTCAAAGGAAGAGCCCCGGTTCTAATCTCTAAGGCTCACACACATTAAAGCTGGAGAACTACTGTTCTGCCTCACTAATGTAAATAAAACTGTACACAAATATTGATGCAAATTAAGACAGAGAGGTCTGTCAAGAAATATATTTATCTTCTGGGCCTGCTGTGGGTTTGCATAGTGCTCCCCTAAGAAAATTCCCACTCCGTGATTGAGTCAATAGGAGAGCAAGATGAACCCCAAGACAGTTCTCCCAGCCTCAATCCTCATCCCCACAGTACTAGTATTGGGGGAATCACCAGCCTGAGATGGATCAGGCACCAAAGCCATCATGGATGGATGGTTTATCCATCCCCTGCCTACTCTGCCTCCAAATCCAAGAGATTGCAGTAGTTGTGCACTGTTGGAAAGACAGCAAGAAAAGGAGGCATCTCTAGCTGAATGAATGACCTTGACTACTAGACTCTAGGTTTTGAGTAACTGAAGTCCAGTAACTGAGGACCAGCTACACAGGTGAACAGAAAAGATGGGTTTACATGACAGCCCTAGGATGAAGGCAAGCTCTAGGAAGACCCTCCCAATACCAGCTCGTTCTGAAAAATGTGAATATCTATCTACATAACACACTGAGCACATCTCTGTCCCAGAATGCAACATATTTCATAGACATGATTCTTTGCAATGTCAGTCTCCATCACTGGATTATAAATTTACTCATGACCAGGCCCCTCCTGGCACCATGTCTGGTAAGAAATGTTTGCTAAAGATTCTGAAACAAGTTTGGAAGAAGTATCACCTCTGGAAAAAGCAAGCACTAAATTTTTGTTTACAAGGTTGGAGCTATTGAGACCTTTTTGGTATATAACCAAAATCTGACCTCCCTCAATATTTTCTCTGCACTGGAATATTTTACTACATGGGAGAAGTTAAAGAACTCCATATCTGAACCAGATTAAAGCCCAAGCTACAGGAGGGCACACCATTCTGTTTCCCTCTGTGAAGCCAATGTCCAGCACAGGGCCAACCGCATAGTACGTCCTCATAGGTACAATACCGAAGTTAAAAGTTGCATGGATGGGTGACTTTAGCATTTCTGAAACACCAGCATTTCCAAAGGTACATCTGGTCCCCTATATTGTCCAAAACTCCCAACACAATAGCTGCCCTTTGATGTTAAGTTGGACTAAACATCTCCTATTTAAGTAAAAACGTGAACAAGTCAGGCATAGAAGTACATTTCATTCCAAAATAATCTATGAGCAATTATGTAATTGGAAATACATTTTCCCATAAGTTACAGTCAGGCTCCACAGTGACTCACAAAGCCTTTTATCTTAGACATTGCTTATATTTGGGCTAATCCAAAGCCCGGACTCTTATCTTTGCCTTGTTTGGGGGGAATTCTCAGTTATGTGTGGTCTTGGAGTGGGTAGTGCCCATCCCGAAGCCCAGCAGAAGGCAAAGCATCCAGACCTCTCTTCTCCCTGGCAATCAAACCACTGGCAAGTCCCTCAGCACGATTCTTGGAATTTTCCCACCTGGACTGGGCATCAGGAATAAATGAGACAAAGACAGACAACTAATGAGAATTCACTTGTGATGGGGCAGTGCCAAGCACCAGCGTAGATAGAGATTCCTGCCTCCAGAAATTTGTCCTCTGGTCTCATTTTGGAACTTCTGGGCCACTTAGTCATCTTTTCCTTCACCTGACCAGCTCCTTCAACTTTTAGTCAGTTATAAGAACCCCTAGTTCCCTTTGCACGGCCTCCCTTTTTATTTTTTGAAGAGAACAAGAGGCAATTTCTTTGCAATCGACAATCTTTTACGGGTGTATCTGTAGACAGAGATCAAATGACGCGTATTTGCCTTGAAAAGTTGTAGGAAGAAGCACTATAGCAAAACAAGTTCATAAACAACATATGTGCCATAAACTGAGAAGGAAATTTGCTTCTCCCTGAATGTGAGTGCTTGAGGATAAACCGTTCTGATTAGAAGCAGATGGGCCAACCTTAGAAGGTCCATTATCCTGCCCCAAATGATGTACAAGCATGTAAACAGTGTCAAATTTCTTAGTCAGTTTAGCCTCAGTTTCCCCAGCCCTAAGAAGAAAGGACTGATTAGATAGGCCCTAAAGTTACTTAAAGAGCTCAAACATTTTATGAGTTTAAGGTTTAATAAAGGTAAGACAAGGACAAGGAGGCATTCCTCAGGTCCCTTGTCAACTCACAATTTCTAAGAGCCTTAATCTCCCACCCTCGCCTTCCCCAAATATTAGAAGAACGAGCACCAGCACAAAGTCCCCCATTTCATAGTTGAGGTTGCTGACCCTCAACTATGATCTTCATTAGAAAACAAACAGCAAGAACCCTGTAATGTTAAAGGCCTAATTAACTTTGTCATTAAATCAAACTCTTCAACTTAACCTTTGGTTCTAGGAAAAGAATTGTTGATAGAAGACTTTGCTACTCATTGGAGAACCATTACCCATTCTCAGAGGCATATTTAAACTCATTATTACCCCAAACACATAGCTACATAGCCTTCTTATACATGGTCAGAGAAGCGCCACTGGTTCAGAACAGGGCTGGGTATCTGCTAATGGTGAATACATTTCAGCTTTTCCATGGTAAGACCTTAATTTCAGAGATTTATAACCAGTGTAAATCTGTCCTGAATAGAAGCCTGACACAAAATTACTTTGCCCAGTAGCAATTTTTTAAAGTTTTGGACTAAGTGCCTTTTATTCAACTTTACAACCAAAAAAGAAAGAAAGAAAGAAAGAAAGAAACAAAGAAACAAAGCAAAGCACCATAAGATCTGCCCTCCAGGTTACAAATATTCTCAGGCACACATACACACTTACACATGCAGGCATGGGCACACACGCACACAACTGTGTTCTTTCTTAGCCAGCACAATGATCGCTCAGCTCCTCCAGAGCAAAGTCCATTCCTCAGTACAGGGCCCAGCAAGGAAGAAGAGGCCTGGATAAATATTCAGTGAGCAGACTGATGTCAGAAATCCAGCCTGGTTTGATTCCTGTAGCCAGTGGGCTGGGCCCTTTATGTGGAATCATTATCCACATGCAATATTCAAGCATCATGCTCACTTCACTTAATGAGTATTTGTGTGTGGCTATTTATTTATCTAGGCACACTCCTTCCCATTAAATTGGGTTCAGCAAGAAAGACAGCACAGGCCCACAGGTCCCGATTACACGGCAGGGAGATAGGAGACAAAGCACAATTACAAGAAAAAGCAACTTTTAAATTACCAATAAACTACTGAGTATAACAGGTACTATTCCAAGTGCTTCATAATACTAACTTGCATAATCCTAATCATAAACCCATAAGGTAAGTACTATGGTTTTCCTTATTTTCACATAGGAACATGGTAAATTACCCAAAATCAGACAAAAGCGATGGAGCCAGAATTGTCATCCTAGCAGTTCGTGGGTTTGTGTTGTACCCACTAATGCCAAAGTGTTCTAAAACAGCGATCTCACTATTCCATTCCAATGCACACAAATGATTGTAATAATCAGAATTGTAACAGTGATAATAGCTGGTATTCAATGGAATATATCTTTTGTCATATACTTTACATCTACTTTCCCTTCAGTCAGTCTTCACTACATCCTGATGAAGGCTGTGCTTTTATCAACCTCAACACACAGATGGGGAAAGTGAGATGAAGAGTTATGGGAACTGCTCAGGCTTATAGTTGGGTAAGGAGAGGGGTGAAACCCAGCTCACATCTGGCTGAAACCCACAACCACATCCGGCTGACTCCAAAACCAATATTCCACCTACTGCAAAATACCCACTTTGCAGCAACCTCTGCGGAGTTTAGCGAAGTATATGCAGGGCCACCTAGCAACTTCCTACCCTATCTCCTCTCTCATCTTTTGAACATAGATCACCTATTTCAGAAGGAAGGATCGATCTTCCTTCATGTGTCCTAAATCCTACTCAACTCCTTGTGGAAGGCACTCTTCCCTGGGGATTTTCCTGTGTATGTTTAAGCTATTGCAATACCATGCAGCATTTAAGGTTTGCTCTTTCTATCCTATATCTCTGTTTCCATTTCCAGTTGTCACTGCCAAAGAGCTGAGAGTTATAAGACCCTGTAGGAGAGTGGTTAAAAACTCAGATTCCAAAATCAAGGAGTGTGGTTTGAATCCAGACTCTGACACTAGCTAGCTGTGTGACGTTGGGTGAATTATTTCTGCGTAATTCTGTTTCCTCATCTGAAAATGGGCACCTATTCCACAGAGTTTTTACAAGGATGATATCCATAAAGGACTTAAGATGGCACGTGGTACACAGTGAAAACTCAATCAGTATTATTTATTGATGGTGATGTTTCAGGAAACAATTTAGTCTTGGCTAATCTATTTTCAGGTACCCTCTGCTTGAATCTACCCGGCACAGTCAGATTCATCTTACAACACCACTTTCATCGTGTTGCTCACTGGCTCAAAGGTTGCCTCTCATCCTGCAAATAGAGAACAATACTCAGTGCTAGAAGTGAGCTCACATAAAAGCTGGTGGTAACCAAATGACTTTCCTGGAGCTTTCCAAATAAAATCCATTCTCCTCCCTAGGACTTCAAGTTCTGAAAGGTGTCTCTTTTCCACTGGAATTCCTTCAAACAAATGTGTCTTTTACTACAACTTTTTAAAAATTTAAACCCTCACTATCTATACATTTTGATCAACTCCATATGCACCCACATCCTACGTATGCTTCCAATGTGATGGTCCTTTAGTCTCATTATGGGTCAGAATCATTCAGAGAACTCTGAGACACACAGATGCCCAGTAGGTCTAGGATAGGGCAGAGGTATCCTGGTTTCTAAAGGATCCCAGGAGATTCTGATGGGTACCCAAGAAATTCACAAGTCCTTAGGAGGCCTGCGTGCTCTGTCACTTTTGCTTTCAAATGAACACTGAGCACATCTTATGAAATCTACCTGGCACACCCCACTAGACTGCAAACTCTATAGGATGGAAGCACGTCACCCTGTTTATAAGTACAAGGTCAAAGTCGCACTCCTTTCTAGGCACCCATACATACTTTTAATGTGGGTCTCAGTTTTGATTCTTGAGAATATAATTTCAAGTCAGGCAGAGATGAATGACAAATATTTGGTATCTTCTTTATGCCTAGTACCCAGTGAATATGAAACAACTAACCAGAGTGTCAAGTAGCAAGCAGTAGGTGTGCAATGATGATACTGAAGGGCAATGGGCACCATGAGGTGTGGTGCAAGGCTGCTTAATTTCTATCAGGCATCTGTGGCATCTAACATTACCCCGAAGTCTGCACTGATCAGTTCCTCCCAACAGGGCTTTGCTGCCTGCCACAGCTCTCCAAAGGGGGCTCTGAGTGGAGGCAATGGAGCGGTCTGACCAGATGAGTTCCTTGGGCCCCCCTGAATCTTTACAAATGATCACTGCTTTAAATACTAAGACGTTATCTGTGATCCCTTAGGCCTCTGAGAAGCAAACCAACCCAGGACCATTCAAAGAAGGCTGGAAAGTCAGTCTAAGCCCTGAATGGGAGCTTTCCCATGTTGGCCACAGGTGCCAGAGGCAGAAATTTAAGATGAGTGTATGATACATTACCAGCTGCTATTACCATCCTACCATAGCTGAGAGAAAGAGGCTATTAAATATAATACATAAAATAACATTTAGTAAGGAAATCTGGATAATTACTTAGTAAAAAGGACATTGAGTCACGTTCTAAGCCATTGCCCTGAATTGGGAATGGCATTACTTATGTCTCAAGTTAAATCGAGTAAAACTTCTTAAGCGCTCCCTTAAAGAACACCTGTAAGTAATGAGTTGGAATATCTAATTTATCCTGCTTTGTGCTGCAGTAATGAGGAGTAGGTCAAGATTATTAGGCCCTACATCTGAGAGCTGTCTGGGCTGAGTTCTTCATGGTGACAAGGACACACCAGCCAGGGTGCAGCAACAGTTTCCCTGGTATGCACTTGAGCTGCCATAGATAAAGGCCAGAGGGCTCAGTTAATAACATATTTTCTTCCCTTTGTTGCAGTTGGTGGACATTAAGATACATTCAAAATTAGAGTAGACAGAGAAGATAATGAGCAATGGCACTTTGTGGAGACAGAAAACAGTGGAGTTGATTAAGTTCCAACAGTATCACCATGACCACCAAAACCACTGATCACCACTGTCTCACTAATCCCTTACATATATCTGGTACAGAATAAAACTTTCTCACATAGCCTCATGGCTTTAAATATTGCCTCTGTACTGATAAAACTTCTAAATTTCTACACCAGCCCAACCTTTTCGGAGACTTTCTTGACATCTCCACTCAGATGGCTAACATATCCAGGACCTCTTTATCTGCTCCAAACCTGCCCTTTATACTACCTTCTCTGTGCCAGCAAATGACCCCTCCAATGATTCCATGGAGCAATGTTTCCTCGCTATCTCTTACAACTCATTTCCAATCAGCTAATTTGCCATTCTTCCTGCTAAACACGCAGAAGGTGACCTTGTCTCACCGCCTTGATGGAAACCACACCCATCCACACCAGCATCATCTCTTGCCTGGACTACCATGATGGTGTGCTGACCAGTCAGTCTGCTCCCAATTAGCTTTCTTGCCAGTTTCCCCCTACAACATATACATACCAATGTCAGAGCGACAAGTTGATTTAAACTAAAGTCAAATTATGTTCAAAGACTTCCAACAGCTTTCTTTCTATTATAAAATAAAACCTAAAATCCTGGCCAGAACCTAAAAAACCCTGTGGGACCTAGACTGTGATATAAGCCATCACTCACCCACCTCACCACGGCAGCCCCCTGCCCTATCGCAAGCTCCCACAAGCTCCTTCCTTGAACATGTGCTGTCACCTTCACAAACACCTACATTACTCACTCATCCCCTACCCTCCTCAGGTCTCTGATGAAATTCCATTCTACAGAGGGCTCTTCCCAATCTGATCTCCCTTTATGAATAGCGCCTACCACCTCTCCACCCCATGAGCTATTTGTCATCATGCATCTTCCTGCTTCCTGCTACACACACACATGTGCACTATGTTCCCCCTACCACCACCACCATCCAGAAGTATGTAAGCTCCATCAGAGGAGGTTTCCTTCCTAGCTGTTCTTCTCCTGCTATACTCACTGCCATTTCCCAATGCCTAGAGCCTCATACAGGCCCTCAGGAAATATTTGTTGAATGTATAATTACAAAGGCCCTAGTTAGCACGCACCAAATGTTAATCATTCATTTGCTAAGAGGTTATGCATCCAGTGGGGACCAATGATGAAAGTCAGTATTCTTTCTCTACATAAGACCACTACCCAAAATTAACCAAGCACATGTGTACACTTGCATAGTGTTTTATAGTTTGAAGAGCACTTTAAAATGTAGTTACCCTAATTGAAATGCATCTTGCCACAACCCTATGATCTAGTTAGTTAGACAGGTCAGACCAACAGGATAGTGTTAACATCAAATCCAGATGCCTTAGTCTGTTCAGGCTCATATAACAAAATAGCATAGACTGAATATCTTACAAACAATAGAATTGTATTTCTTACAGTCCTGGAGTCCCTGATGTCCAAGATTAAGGAACTAGTATATTTAGTGTTTAGCGAGAGCCTGTTTTCTGGTTGACCTCATCCGGTGAAAGAGGCATTATAAGGGCAATGATACCATTCATGAGAGTTCTCATCCCATGATCTAATCACTTCACAAGTGTCCCACTTCCTAATACATTACCTTGGTGATTAGTTTTCAACATATGAATTTTGGGAGAACAGAAGCATTCAGAGACCAGCAACAGGTCTCCTCCTCATCAGTCCCATACCCTAGGTGAAAGGAAATCTTGTCTACCATGTGCTTACAGTGACCAAAATGCCCAGAACATGGCCAACATGCAAAGGGTTTAGGGAAGACAAGCCACACATGAGTGGAAAATGAACCCAGAAGTGGCATCTGTGGAGAAGCAAAACAAGCCAGTCTGCATCTAGAGCAGCTGTCGGTAACAACAGGCATCATGGATCTGACCCTGTCACCACCTATACCAGCCCTCCTGAAGGTTCCAGATGAACAGAGGCTGAGCAAAACCAGTTTAAACAGCAGATAAGAAGAACAACAGCTGAACCCTGCCCATTAAAATCAACACAGAAGCCTTTAAAAAGTAGCAATGGCCAGCCCCACCCCAGAATAATTAAAGCAGAAGTGGGTGAAGTAGGGCCCTGGCATTTTGTTGAAAGCTCCCTAGGGGATTATAAAGGACAGATGTTGCCAACCACTGGTTCAGGGCTTCATCATTACAAAGTGCTTTCACTTGCATTATATCCTTCTGTTATCCTAAAGGTCTAGGGTGGTAGGTAGAACAGGCATTAATATCCCCAAGTTAGTGGTAGAGAAACCGAGATTCAGAGGCCCGGACTGACTCACACACCTCTGATTAGCTTATTAATGACAACTGTGGCCAGGTGTGGTTCAGGAATTGGGCAGTGACATCTTAGCAATGATTTTCAGATGGTAGTCAAATCACTTGGGGATTGTGCAGCAATACTGATTCTGAGGCAGTAGGCCCATAACAGGACCCAGGAATCCGCATTTCTAACAAACTCCCAGGAGGCTGATGCTGCAGGTCTCTGAACCACTCTTAGGAGCAAGAGCCTAACAGACACAACTGCAGGAACCACACCAAATCCAGTCTTGAGTCCTCATATGGTGGAAGTCCAGAGCCTCTCAACAGTCACCTGGAAGTTTTCCAGGCCTGGCTGAGTTCTATACTGTACCATGCAAGTTCTATAGCACAATGTCCTGCCATCACCCAGCCTTCTATCTGTCTGTGCCACATCAGCCTGGAGACATTCTGTGAAGCAATGTGAGGAAACCCACTTCTACTACCATACACACACACACACACACACACACACACAAAGTCCACCCTTGAAGATCCAGCCAACTTCATGACCCTCACACGACCTGCCATTCAGAGCATGCTGGCCTTGGACTTGATGTCACCAGAGAAGATGAGCCATGCTGGCCCTGACCTTCATTTATTAAGTGGCAACCGATTACACCCTGACACCACTCTATTCCCCGATATTACCTCTCCATTATTCAGGGGAGCGCACGCTCTTCTCGCTGTAATTTTTAATGTTTTGTGTGCCTTTTAAATATCAGCCTCCACACAGAGAGAGAAAGACTTCAAATGAGTGCCTAAGATATTCCATTTCAGGCTTAAATCTTTAAATATACTTATGAATTTTTGACTGTAACAGATTACCTAATGTCTTTTCCCTCATAATGGAAATAGATCCCAGGGAATCCTCATTAATGCCATCTCCTTGGGGCCCTCTTCTTTTGACATGGCCTTCCATCTCAAAGGTCAAGTCCTGTGCTTGCTGCCTGCAGTTGCGACTCCTTGGGCCAGGGGATGGACCTAGGCTGGTCCAGATCTGAGGACAACTTTTTTCCTCCCCGCCAGCCTTTGAACCATCAACATCTGGAACATCCTCCAGGCAGCTGGAGTCCACCCACCCCTCAGGTTCCACCCTTGAAGATTTTGCCTTCCTGCTTACCCAGTCCTCTCTGCCGACTTCTACTGCCTTCAGGCGAATCATGCAATTTTGCAATTAACTAAACATGGCTATGTAGCAGAAAAGTCTTGTCTCCTAAGCTGGGCAGTTTTAGCCCATTCTATACTGACTCCTAGGCTTTGTTCAGTGCTGTGCACAGTGGGTGCTCAACAACTAACTGCTGACCAACTTCAAGAGCTGAAACTGGTTGCTACCCATGCAGGTCCAACTCTGATGTTTGGAAAAGTTGTCAGTTCTAAGAATGCCCTGGTCCAATCGCCCAAACTCACCACTCTACTGCTGCCCATTCCCTTCCCTTTTTACCTAATGATGATTTCATACCTAAATTTGATCCAGGAAAAACTATAACAATCCAGATTTTTCCAGTGCAAGATCACTGACAACTACAAGTGAAGAGAAGACACGGAAGACCATAGAAACCTCTACTCCAAAGGCAAAGGACCACCCCCCACCCCCCACACCCCATCTCTCAATGCTATGCTATTCTCTCAGCTGAAGGAGAGGAACCTATCCACATTTCTACTTGTGAAATAAAAGATGAGTTCTAGTGTTTCCAATGTGAGTCCAGTTTCGGGTTTAAGAAAAATCTGGCTTATGGTATATACCCTTGTGCCTGCCTGAGAGAATATCATTTGTTAGCATTTCATATTCTTTACCAGGTTGGTCATGTGGATTCTCTGGTTGATTTTCATTCATACTATTTGACATCTATATCTACATCTGGTTTATTTGGAGGGGTTACACTCCGATATTTCCATTTATAATCACTGAACTTTATGCTCCTGTCCATGGACAGAGGAAAAGGAATTCTCACCCAAATGGGAAGTGAGACATTTTCAAAGAAACCTTTCTAAACCAGATTAGACCATTTTTATCCTAATATCTTTTTTTTTTCTTGCATTTTGTCTAAGCACCCCAAACCTTGAATAAGTAGTCACCTTATTTTCCATCCTTCTGCTGAGACCACTTTAGCCATCCTAAAATGAGCAGGATATGATATTATAACTACATGTGCATTGATGACCCAGATGTTATTTGTACATTTGAAGTATGACATCTTTACTTCTCTGTCATCAAGCAGAAGTAATTAAGAATAATCAAGTGGGTGTTAATTGGATATAATGAAACAATCTCCAGTCAGCCTGAGCCTATTTGCCTCCTACGAGTAATTATGAACACTAAACATTCGTGTTAATCTCCTTTTTTTCTTACAGAAGCTAAACAGAGATACAGTATTTACTCAACTGATGGCTTGTTTTGTCTGCAATTTAATCTGTTTTAAGCTAGCAAACTCATAATTTGCCAAGCTGTCACTAGCTGCTAGGCCCAGACCAGGGATACAGGGTTCCTGGTGACAACAGTTCAGTGTATGTCATCTGAGAGAAAGAGACAGATATTAATTAAACTGACCTCTAGTTGCAACTGTACTTGGACATGTAAGTGCCAAAGGAAAAAAGAAAAAAATGAAAGTTTCAGGTTCATTGTACTCTAAAGTCCTTATGGACCAGGCATTTGGGTTTCCAGAGCTTCATGAATAAGGAGAGTCTGTTTCTCTCAGAACTCTCCTCTCTCCTCTTTAGAACTAACTCCAGGCCTCTGCAGCCACAGAGCTGGGGACTGGCCTTTGATCATATTACTTCAGGAGCCTCGTTGGGCGACAATTACAGTAGTGAACTAAAAGTGTCTTATCGAGAGTGACCATTAGAAACATATTACTGGCTATTAAGCAGATGGTTAGATGTTTTTAAAGAGCTCTTACATAGTAATAGAATGTGGAGTCATTGACTATATTTATTACACTCCTAAGAAAGTGGAAAAAATAAAAAGATCAAATGTTTGTTCCAGAGGTGGTTCATTTCTTTCTCCCAGGATTGTAAGGAAGTCATACGTAGACTAAAAATCGGCAACTGGTGACTGGATTTTACAACAGGTTTCTGAATAAGGTGATTAAAGTTCATTGCTGTTCTTTCTTATCAGAGCCCGGCTGGGTGGGGTTCCAAAGGAAACCCCTCAGTCTCATGGTAGCACAGAAAAAAACAATATGAAACAGACATGCATATAGCCTTGAGGTCAGCAAACTTTTCTGTAAATGATGAGTTTGTAGGCATACTAAACATTATTGTCCTGAAAGCATATGTCACAACTCCTCAGGTTTGAGCTTAGAGTGGTAGCCACAGATGACAGCAAGTGATGGGCCTGGCTGTGTCCCAATCAAACTTTATTTACGACAACAGGTAGCAACACAGTTTGGCTGATAGATTACATTTTGCTCATACTTGTGTGAGCCAGAAACCAGGGACAGTGTTTCAGAGGAAACAAACTCACTCACCCACGCCCCCATCATTGTCTCCTATTTTAATTCACAAATATGAAGAGATCTCATTTTTTCTAACAGATTACATTTCTGAAAATGTGCTTAAAGCAATAGATTCTGAACTGCATCTTTCTTTTCCACTAGTAAATACTTTTATGAAAAATTTGAACCTCATTTTGGGACTGAACCATCCCTCTCCAAAGCATGCATTGTCACAGGACTTTATGAATATAATATTTTGCCATCGTTTATATAAAATTTTTTTACATTCATATATAAATTATATATGTAAATACAAATTTATTTCTTCTGTTTTTTCTGTTCTTGCATATGGTGTCTTCTTAAAAGTTGACCCATTTATAATTATTTGGCAAATAAAATCTGTCCATTTTAGGTCTTCTCTCAAATAGAAGCCCTTAAACTACCAAAACAAAGACACATCTTGGATATTACAAGGTTCAAAAAGAGTTCATTGAACTTCAGGGTAAAGTGGAAAAACACAGCAACCTAGGAGTGAAGAATCTTGGTCTGTTAAATCTCAATTCTTTTTCTAAACATCTGTGTGTCATACGACATATTACTTAACCTCTCTGAGCCTCAAATGCCCCTGGAAAAATGAGAGAAGTGGATCAGAGGATGGCTAGAGTCACCTTCAGAGCTTTAATATTCTCTGATCAGTGGATAGGAAACAACTTAATTAGCTCATTTGATTATGGGACGATACTAATGAGGCCAAAGGAGCAAGTTAAATAGCCATGCAAGGCTAGCTAGCTTTAAACAGAGAAAAACACTGTCACGCAGATTATAACTCAGCCTGGTGGACTGAGGAGTATGACTAGTTCAGACTTCTCAAGTCAATAACACAGAAAACAAGTGATCACAATAAATCAGAAGCCAACTAACAATATCATTAATATTTACTATGACTGTTAGACTCCACAATCAAGTATTTCAACCTGCTTCTTTCCAGTTAGTTTGTGTAACAATGTGTAACAGACCAGCCTGTGGTCCTACTATACATTACCAGTGTTCAGTATATACTGTGTATGATTCACCATGTGGATTCAACAACCCTGAGTAAGACTGTTCGCTGTTTAACCAGGCAAATCCATTAATAACAGGGGTTATTAATGGATTTGGGTGTGTCACAGCGTCAACTTGGTACAGAAGTCACTAAATGTGTGTGCTCCATTTCTGCTCCTCTCTAGTCACAAAATGCTAACCATTTACAGATCAGTGTCACAAAGAAGACAGAGGCTCCTGGCTGTCACTTTTGTTATACACAAAAGATTGAAGCCACAGTTTAGAGGCCAAAGAAAAACAAAATGAAATATGTTATTACCAAGTTTCTCCTTTTCTTTCCAGATCTATATTCTCCCCCTATTTCCTGGTTAACCTTGGTAGATGCAACTACTCCTATGCCACATCATAGTCTTATTCATTGACCTGTATGACATTTACTCCATAGCTTCTATGAGGCTGGTTGTGTGTATGACAATTGGGACTCAGTGGTGAATAAGACAGCTGAGCCACTGCTTCAGCAGTTTGGTGACTAACTGCAGAAGACACGTCCTGGGCATATGCATTGATGCGATGCCCACAGTAAGTCCCACAGTAAAATCCTAAAGTGTAGAAAAAGTGTTCTTGTCATCAGAAATTGTGTGATGCTTTTTCATACTCATTCAGTCCCAATTTATTAAACACCATACATTCACCACACAATCTGATGGCTCAGACTGAGCAAAAACAAATGAGTTGTGACCCCTGCCTTCTAGGTGCCTGCAGCTCACAAGACTCTCCCATGTGACCTTGCAGGTGGAGGGAAAACCAAAGGACCAGCATCCTGTCTAAACCTGTAGCTTCCCGAGGCTGCCTATCTTGACATGGGTGGCAATGCCAAGTGCTTCTTACTGGGCCCCAAGGGAGGAAGCAACAGGTACAGACCACATCGTGCACAAGGTGAGAGGGTCCTTGGAGACCTTTTAACATCCTACTGACAAAAAATCCAGAACTTGACATAGTGAGGTCACTTACCCAAAGTCAAACAACTAGTAGGTAAAAACAAGCTCTATGAGGCTCATGTTCAAAGCAGGGTTACTCTGTCGGGTTTAGAGCTGGCAGGCACATGCCGAAAGGGAGTCTGCAGGCCTACACACAACCCACCTTGGACAGAACCATTTGAATCAAATAAATAGAAAGCCAACAAGATGCAGTGACAACATCACCAGATGAGGAAGCATAGCCAGGTCCTGAGAGAGCTCATGCACTCCAGCCATCCTGACTGGGGAAATAAGGCTCATGATTCCCATAACCATAAAGGCCCCTTTCTCTCCCAAGCTAAAACGTGCAAACATGACTCTTTTACTTTAGAAATCCAGACAACCTACCTGAAAAGGCAGATGGTTTAGAGAAAGCAAACAAATCCCATAGTCAGGTACTGCATTGCTCTTTTACCACTGTGGTTAGGTTCCTATAACAATACCATCCAACCCTGCTGGCTCTTGGTCTGGCTTATAACCTACCCTGATCTCATCCTGCAGGATCCAAGTCACACCTGCTCCCGAGTTTGCTGGTTCTCCACCTGCTCTGCTTGAACCACAGGACTTGTGACCTGGTGCTATTCACCCATCAAGATCTTGGGTTCCTCCTTGCCTATAATTCCAATTCTCCAGCCTCCAACAACCCTGGGTATACAGCCCCTTGGATCCCATCATGATCATAGGAAGACACCTCTGTTCAACCTCATGCACAGCACTGGGCGCTTGTTCAAGTTGTGCACAGTCCACATCACACCCCTCTGGATGCACAGACACACAGAGGCTCCCATCATTCCAATCTCTCGCACAACAGTGGGAGGCTTTCACTGAACCCTGCTATGAAATCTTCCACTAATTCATCACTCACCTACTGAAGTCTAAGCACTCTTCAAATCCATTAACAAACTTTGCTATTAGATATACAGATGCTTATTTACATCCTGTAAACTGAAAACCAAATCACCAAGGTAGCCGGGAAAAAAATAAAAACTCAAAAGCAGCTTCCAGAAGGTCAGAATTCCTCCTCGTGCCTCCGATTTAACAACAAATGTCTCACAATGAATTGCTTGATGAGGACAGGGCTCTGCACCACAGCGAGAATTTTTCTTTTATTTGGCAAGGAATGAAATCATTAACGTAATATATCACCATCCCCGCTAACAGAATCTCCTCGTGTCATCTCTTTCACTGTACAGGCGAGCAGAAGACACACATCTATTGTCTCTTCCTTCTGGAAGTTGTAAATGTAAGGAAATTGTCATCATTAAATTGAATATAATGATCCTCCCCCCCGTCTCCCCCTCTCATTGTCTCACTCTGTACCTCAGCTCTGCCTGACACATACCTTGTAAATGTCAACACACAAGCATGTCCTCAAGACCAATGGGCAGAAAGTTCTGATTACCAGCAAAAATCCATCATGTGATACCTACCACTCACCCCTGCAACAAGAGGAAATGATAATTGCTTTGCCGCACAAGGTGGAGAAGCTCGACCTCCGGGTGTCTCTGATGGTATTAACATGTAATGAAGGGGGGTGCAGACAAAGGCCACTGCCGAGCACGCCAGGGACGCCACCAGCCAGCCTCCCCTCCTGACGTGCCGTGGAGGGACGTGGGCAGCTCTAATTATCAGCCTGCCCTTCATCTCCATCATCTTAACCCAGGGCTTGCCTGGCTCCATGTCAGGAACCTCTCACAAGGCCAAGATGAAACCCAGAAAGTTCTTAATCAGGGCTTACAGAGGGCTCAGACAGGAAAGCCAGTGTGTCTGGGGAAAGGGGCAGGAATGTGGCTCCTGACTCTGCCCAGAGAGGGCCAGGCTGGTTTGCTGCAAAGGGCAATGGGTAGCTTTGATATCATCAGCATTTATCTCAAGAGGTCAGAGGGAAAGTGTGGGGCGATTGGCATGCTGAGCCAGCAAGGAAAAGGAGGCAGTGAGCCGACCTGAGGGACTGTGCAGAGGGCTTGCCTTCCACGGGATGTCAGGGGCTGTCATTGGGGCACAAGGACTGTTTGGCCTTGAGCATTAGTTACGTTATGTAAATTACGCTTAATGAAAGTGCGGCCTTGGTCCATAAAAACTTAACAATGCATTTGTCTTCATTTGAGCATTCCCAGCAGCCACCGCCTCCCTTTACAGACCATAATAACCACGCTTTCACTGCACGCCCCTGTCCTCCACAGCCACCATCAGGAGGGTCCCAGAAGCAGGAGAAGAACTGGCTTACACTTAAGAAGACAAATGTGCCATTGTGGAGTTGGCATGAGGTGGCCCCAGCTCGCACATAGGCCGGGCGCAGATGTCGCTGGGGCCGTTTCCCTTCCCTAGGCCCTCAGTGCTAACAATGTGCAGACGGCTGGAAAGCTGAAACCTGCCTGGGCATTCCTAAGAGCCAGATGTCACCTCTGATTCATCATCAAGCATATATTAAACACCTTGTGTATACACAGCACATCGCAAAGACACCCATCTGTCTCTTTCTGCAAGTCACAAACAGGGAAACTGTTTCTGCCTCTTTCTAAGACACCTTGTGGCAAACTTGACGTGCTAGATAGCAGCTCTTCTCTGTGCCAGCCCATCCACTTTGAAGAGGAAATCTCAAAAGAAAAAGAAGTCAGTTTGAAATCCTCCACTGAGAGTTTCAGTACAGGTCCCCGGAGGGAAGAGGAAGCGGACTGTGATTACATCACTGTGACAGGAGGAAGTCTGGATCAGCTTGCTCTCCATAGCCTTTACAATTATTGGACACTTTCAGAAATGAACCTCCTTGTCATGGCCTGTAAAGCCTTCCACAGACTGACCTCACCCTTCCCCAGGTTTGGCTCTGTCCCTGTCACTTGCTCAGTAGCCAGGTGACACATTCCCTTACTAGAGAAGCCTTTTCAGACCTCCCAAAGTCAAAGGAGATCCCTGCCGTAGCACCGTGTCACTTCTCTCCTCTGCCTTGTCCCTGCTGTGTTCTGACAGTGCTTCTGCCAGCGAATGTATGAGATTATTTAATGACCTTCACCTCCATTGGATGGCACTGCTTCGAAGACTGTAGCCATGGTCCTTTTCCTTACCACCAAATCCTTAGTACCAAGCATGCAGTAGCTGGTTGAAGTAATTACAGACATACACACGTATATACTTATTGATCACTTCTCCATGACTACAGGGAAATGTACCAAGAAAAAAAAATGTGCTATGTTCACTGGACAGGAAGAAATGAGTGACACCTTCCCCACCCCACAACAGTGACTGAACTCTAGAAAGAGCTACCAAGAGAAGCCAGGTAGCTCCCAGACAACATCTTCAAGAAGGGGGAACATTACTTCCAAACAGGCCAGCAGACAGGTGGGTTAGGCAGCCTCTCCTGAGCTGGTCTTTCCCACATTTTCCATCCTGGCTGTCTGACTACATAGCTGCAGTGGCCACATCCCATCACATGGGCTGGAAGCATTTCTACCGCAGTGCAGGCTGGACCAAGGCCTCTACCTTCACTCTTTGTCCTGCCTCTTGGCAGGAAGAACATGGATAGTTTGTTTTCCAGGTAGCAAAATACAAGCTATAACTACAGCAGAGCAGCCAGGCACTATGGCGTACGCCTTTAATCCCAGCACTTTGGAGGCTTAGGTAGGAGGAGCACTGTGAGTTCAAGGCTGGCTTGGGCTACCACATGAGTGCAAGGCCAGCCTGAACTACATAGTGCGACCCTGCCTTGAAAAACTAGGGCCAGGAGTTTGGCTCAGTGGCTTAAGTGCCTGCCTGACAGGCACAAGGTTGTGAGTTCAATCCTCAGTGCCACAAAAAAGAAAAATAATAATAATAATTATAATTATAACAGAGCACCAGGACTGATAAATACTGGCCAAAATCAGTTAATTATTCTGCCCTAAAACCTAGAACAGAAAAGGAAACATCCCCAGTAAGAGGATGCACAGTGAGCTCTCCATATCTGCAAATTTCCATTCTGCAATTTAGTCAATTCAGAAAAAAAAATCATATCTACATTGATCACGTACATTTTTCTTGCAGTTATTCCCAAATAGTGTGGTATAACAACTATTTACATAGCATTTACATTGTACTAGGTATCATAAGTAATTTACAGATGATTTAAAGTATGCAGGAAGACGTGGTAGGTTATTTGTAACCAGTGCACTTTTACATAAGGGACTTAAGTCTCCACGGATCCTGTAACTTGTCTTCCCCTGATGACAAGAAATGACTGTCCCTTCTCTCTTCTCTCTCACCTAGATATCAAAGATGTTACAATGAATAGTTAGCTGGAACTTTCTGGAAAAAGAGATTATTCCAATTTGTTAATTTCACAAAGGAATTGTGTGAATCCTATTTGACCCCTGTTTTTCCAATCCAGGGTCTGAATTTAGCCAGCTTTGAAAATGTTTTAGGGCTTACACAAAAATTTGTAAAATGTCAGTGTGAAAATTTTAATTGAGTTATTAGCAATATCTCTTCTTTGAATGACCTTTTAGTACTCCTTATAACATATCGCCTCCTTTTACTACCTCCTGGCTGACAGTTTCTAATATATTTCTTCTTCCTAGATGATATCATCTGTCCTTGGGTGGAATTAACTAAAGCACTCTACATTCAGAAACTGACATTAATCCATAGCCCCAGATTTGTAACAGCTGCTGGTCTAAACACTTTCCATACATTGGGTTTTAACAATGACTAGAGGAAATGCATAGTATTCCTTGGACACTGATGACAGGCAAACAAAGAAAACAGAACGACAAATAGCAATGATTTAGGGGATAAATACTTTAAAATTAGCTTAAATACCTACTGCATAGATATAAAAGAATATTGCTAGCATCATGTGAATTGCATATTGCTCTCAAGAATCACACGTGTTGAAGTTAATCAGTTAATCATAACAGGAAATTATAAGGATGAATGGCAAACTGGTTGAGTAACTTTCTGATGCTTTATAAGGAAATACAAGAAAAATATTCCCATAGTCTTTGGAACCCAGCCATTCTGTATCATTGTAAGAAAGGAGAAAAGTAAATCCACAGGGCACATGGGCCCAGAAAGACACATTCAGAAATGAGAATCACCAAGCAATTACAAATAAAAACATGTCTCCCAAAATTCTTAACCCCAATGGCTTTTAGTAAGATCTCAAGGCACCCAAACCCTATAATGTTGTGTGAAAATGACCAACAAAGGTGCTGCTTGCCCTTGACCAACTCTCCGTCTCTCCCCCAGATTTCATATTCTATTGGAAACAGACAGGACCACACCAGGGCAACAGGCATCAAACACCTGTATTTTCCATCACTGGTAGTTTTCATCTGCACCAGAATCTAATTTCCATCAGTTACTCAGAATCTAAAGCAGTGATGGGCACTGTGCATGCCAGACAGCTGATGCTGGTCCTGCGGATTGAACTAGCTGATCGTGGAATTGTGCCCACCCTGGCCATATTCTAGGACCCAGTGGCACGAAGAGGGAGTTGCCATGCAAATGACCTCTGGAAGCAAAATCCTGCATCACCAGGTAGATGGGCATGAACTCTGTGTGGTCCTTCTGCTCTGGACTCTATGGGACCTTGCAAGGCAATGACACCCATTCCCCACACTGCCACCACCTCACAGTACTGTGATGGCAAGTGTTGAAGTATTGGTGTGGAGGCTGTGCCCAAGGGTCAGGGGATTGGGGGCTCACATGAAGGGGAGGATTGTGCCTGTCACCTGAGAGACAGGTGTGCCTCCAGATGAGAAGCAGTAACACAGAGAGCAGCCCTAGGTAAGTGTGAGCCCCAGGAAAGAGTGAGCAGAGAATCCCCCTGCCCGGGCCTAGATTTGGAAAGTGCTGAGTCTCTAGAAGGCATTCCTGGTGCTGAGCGTTAAGTAAAGCTTCCCCTTCATGGAAGCAGGAGCCACCTAGCACCTAGCAGGAGGCACAAGTGAACTGGGACAGACAGATGTGACAGCACCCAGCATGCTGGGAGGCTCCTGGCCATGTCTGAACGATAACTGGGCTCCATATGCTAGACTGAACTAAACTCCTGGTACTCTCTTGCTATCAATGGGTCATCTGGGAAAAACATCCCCATTCTGTCGTGTTTGTGCTAAGAACAGAGAAAACACCACTGACCAGGAAAATCCAGGCAAATAGATCATCAGCCCCTTCCCTCCAAGAGATTCTAACTATGGACAGTTATGAATTTTTCTTTTACTACAGCAAGGTTCAGACAAGTGGTGACAAGGAAGTTAGTTCTCTCTCCGAGGAAAGGGGACTAAAACCTACCAAGGACCCTCTTGGCCTTGACTGTTACAGTGGTGACTAAGGTGACCTAGAGATTCAGAAACACCTAGGTTCTACTGGCAGCTCCACAACTTGAGCAGATTATTTACTCTGCCCAACCTCTTGTTTCCTTTCTGTAATATGGATGCTCCCTACTCACAAGTGATGCGCATAGTGGTTCTAGAGTACAGCCCAAGGACCGTGTGCTCTGGAGACTTATCAGAAATGTTAAGTCTTCGTGCCCCGCCCAGACCTCCTGAATGATCCACACTGAGAGCATAGCCGGGGGGCCCCAATGCACTTCAAAACTCAGAACCACTATGCACTGATGGAAGGGCTGATAGATAGCAAGGGCTTCACAAAGAGCTAGTCATGATGGCCATGTTTGGCTCTGGTTGTGTCTGGCTATGTCAAAAAATGGGGGTAAAAAGAGAGAGAGGAGTTGACTTTTGCTGGAGAGCAGAACCAAAGGAACTTTAGGTGCTCTAGTAAGCTATGAAGAAACCTGCCCCGAACCCGTGATTGTCAAAGTGTAGATTTTTAGACCACCCTGCAGGTCCCGAAATCTAACATTTGGAGAGTAAGACCTGGTAATCTGCAAGTTTTGCTGTAGGAGTCTACCAGGTAAGTGCTCTCTGTGGGTTGTGTGTTTGGTCCTGGATTTTGATTTATTTTCCTATGATTTGGGACTACCTCAGGACAGTTCTGGTAGGGACCCCTCTCTTTGACGCTCCTTTCTCCTTCTCTCTCATTTCCACTTTTTTCTCTTTCTCCTTCCCTTTCTTCCTCCTTCTCTCTTCTTTCTCTCTCCTTCCTACTCTCTCCTTGATTTCTACACTGGCTTCCTCAAGTCTCCCCTTTCTGAGCCCTGGTTCCACATCACTACCTGTGGCGGCAGCTCCATACTGACATCTAAATCTAAGCATCAAGGCTATGCTTTCAGGGATCATTTCTATAGTATGTTATACATCTAAGCATTTCATTTCCCACTTAAAAATATACAAGTCAACCTCCTGTGGACCCCTGATGAAGACTTCTAACCCCTTAGCCAGTTCCCACAAGATCCAACGCAGGCCAACTCACACTTTTGCTGCAACTACCTGTTCCTACGCCTTGCATGTCACACCAGGGTCACCTTCTGCTCCTCAGGTGGCCCTTGCTCTTCCCTTAGAAAGAAATGGCCTCTGTCCTTTCTCCATAGGGAAGAAGATCCTAGCTTTATCCAAAGTTCATCACTCCTACTACTGAGGTGATTTCTGCCTTCTTCATTAAACTAGCAGCCCCAAGGAGGAATCAATTTGTGTATACATGCTTCATAAACTGGAAAGTCTCACCAAAATTAACATGAAGTAGTTTGGAGATGTGGTAGCAACTCCTGTTCCTGCCTTCCTCTTAACCAGCTGGCTTGAGTGACCACCACTCTTCACTACCTGTAAGGTGAACACTGGCAACGATACTCTGCCTTCTACTGCCTTCCAGTGGGCCTGGGGCTGGAGGATGGTCACGCCATTGGTAATGGTATACAGGGCTTCTTGGAGGATGTGGCCATGACACTGAAATATCACTCATGGTTATATGCCCTGCCTATCTGCACCAGCACACACAGGTGTGGCCTTGCACTAACTGAGCTAAATGAATAGAAAATGTGGACACCTAAAGGCAAGGTGAATAACCTTGCTTCTTCCAATTCATTCCAGTGCATGGAGCAGGATACCTTACCTTCCATCATTTATCCTTTATCAATAATATGTATTTGTTGTACGTACACATTTTTTTATAACCCTAAGCTTACTGGGTAGCTTTACTCTTCTGACAGTACTGTTAAAAATTGTGCCAACATTTTACAACACAGTGTTGTAGAAACAGCACTAAATTATGGAGTGAAAATATTGGGTCTCTCTGAAACTTAACTGTGTCTTTTATCACCAGTGTGGCCTTAGACAAGTTACTAAAATGCTTGGGCCTGTTTCTACATCTGTGAGGTAGGGTTCCTACTCCATGTTGGAGCAAAACCACAGAACTGTTCCAAGAATCACCTACAACAGGGGAATGTGCTTTGTCAATGTAACTCATTGTTTCTAAGAGCGTGCTGTCCTGTTTCAAACCTCATCCTCCGTGGAGTTACACAAGTGTCTATCTAGATGGCCTGCCTTTTCCGTCTTGTCTGAGAATGTCTGGGATGTTACTGCTGAAGATGCCTCTTCGTCAGATTTTGTTTTTTAGAGTCTTGTTCCAGGAGATCACATCTATCCTTCTGACATGTTCTCTCTAAAGTGTAAGATGCGATTGTCTCCTCTAAGTCTTCCTGGTTACGAATGAGCTGGGACGCCCTTCTTTCTTTCCACTTTCACTTACTTTCTCTACATTGATCAGCATTAAGTCCAAAGCATATGTCCCCTTCACTGAAGCATCTTTCAATGTGCCACCTCCCAGCTTCAAAGTGGCTTGATGGAGGCAAGAAGGATGTGGTGACAATGGCAATGAAGGAAAGAGACATATGTGGACCTCTGAAACACTCATCCACCGTCCAAGAGAGTGGGTAGAGAGAGAAACAAGAGAATTAACCCATCACTTGGCCATGTGACCCCTTCGTGGAGCCTTATTCCCACATCCCCACATTGAATCTGAAGCTATACAGGGATAGGAGAGTCATGGTTAGTCACAATTCTGCCACTTCTCCTTGCTAATACTCCCTGCTGATGATATTAGCTGGAAGACTGCCAAGGCTTAGAGAGAAAAACTAACTAAAATGATCATAAAGCCATTTGGAAATACATGAGCATGATCAACACACTAAATAATAATTACTCGCATTTGTATTCCCTGCCAATCTTCATATGCAGGGCATGAATGTAACCTGCTCCAAATGAATCACCTGGTTTTAAACACCTGACAGTCAGTCCTAGGAGTCTGACAAAGTAACCCATATATCTCATACCTCAGGTTTATAACAAAGACACTGCTGTGCATTGAAACCCCAAAGAACAAAGCCAGTCGAAATTTTTAAACATTTACTCTAAACTTTTCATTATGGCTTATATTCTTCTCAAATATTTCATCAAGCCTTTTTTTCCTCTCTCTGGTTTAAATCTCAATCACTAAAAGGAATGATTCCAAGGCAATAACGTAGAAACAAAAGGGGAGATTAAATACAAATTAAGCTTTCATTTGTACTGTTTTTCTAGACTGAATTAAAGTGATTGAGCTAACTTTGGTGTAAAGTAAATTTTACAGCTGTTAGAAATGATAGAATGTAAATTGGATTATACTATTTAAATATTTTACAAATAATTGAAATGGCATTCTTATAAGTTATGTTCCAATATTCATGTTCAAACATAGTAGATCACACTGACTGATTCCCAATAGATATACATGCATCTTCCCTTTTGCTTGATATTTCTTCTGTTACAAAAATGAAACTCAAGGAAATTCACACAAAGATAGGTTAGGGGGCAACAGTTAAAATGATGTGAATGCAAAGGCATGATGATATAATTTAATCTATTCAAATTAATTCATTCCAACAGATATTTATTGATTTACAGGGCACTGAACAAGATACTAGATACAATGAGGGACTAATCACCCTTTCCCAGAGGGCACTTACTGTCTCCAAGAAGGAAGGAAGACAAGCCAAATGAAATCACACTACATAAAGCAGAATAGCATGACTGACAGCACGGGGAGGTGGTGGTTTAAGGGAGTGGACTGGGAGAGGTTTTATGAAAAAGATAGCATGCAAGCTTGCTCTTGAAGGATGGATATCATTTCCATAGGTAAACAGGTAAAGCACTGTATGAAGCATGCCTAAGGAGCAGGGGGCAATAAATAGCATCAATTCATGGGAAAGAGAAAACACGTGACTTAGCGAGAGAAAAGAGAACGGAGCGAGTCAAAAAGCAAGCATGCATGCCTGGAAAAGTAATGAAATACTCTCCATCTTTCAACCAACATTTAATAATTATTCATGTGCCGATAAGATCTGTGAGAGAATACAAAGAAAAGAATAAAAGATCACTTCCCTTAGGACAGTTATATTTTATCAATTAAAACCTATAAATAAGTATAAAAGAAAAAATGTACCATACAATGTGAAAGAGAAGGTGTTTTGTAAAGTTAGTGGAAGAAAACATCATCGCTCAATAATGATGAGAAGGATGTCTGGAAAGATGAATATGTGAAGATGAATGTGTTCATTCATTCAGTCATTCATGTTCATGTTCATCCATTCAGTCATTCATGTTTGGGTTCATTCAGTTCATTCATTCATTAAAATACACACAAATTCAGTTTCCCCATATGTTGGATGCTGAGCAAAATAACAGGGAAACAAAGATGAATAAGCACAGCCCCTGTCCATAAGGAACACAGCTTGACTAGAACAAAGGGTAAAGGTGAGTAAGGGAGGATAATAGGGAAGAGCAGCTGAGGTCAACCTGGAGCCTAGGAGCTCAGAACACAGTCAGTCCTATACTGAGGAGGCTTAGAAAACCACAGAAGATGTCAGGCAGAAGCTTTGCAGAAGATGGACTGTGCCTTGGTGTGAATCCCCTCAAAGCAGGGCCTGAGATGAGGGCAGGGATGTAGGGCATGACTCAAGACAGCAGGAAAAAGGAAGGAAGAAAATCTAGGATCAGGTGCACTGTCAAGGTCGCCACTCTTGCCAATGGGTCACAACTCCTTCTCCTGTGTGCTTACAAAGCATACAGGTCTCCTTCAAAGTACATGTTCCTGTAGAGAGACAGGGTAGGCCGAGGATCAGGTTGACAAAGGTTTAAGGAAAAACATAGGATTTTTTCAATGAGGTTCCTTGTCTCAATCACACAATGGGATTTCTGTGATTTCCTCAGTTCTTCCAAGGATGACACATACCAGTACATTTCTATATGCACAGAAGTCAATTTATGACACAAAACTGATTCTTTAGGGCAGGGCCAGCAAGCGTTTTTTTTATAAAGCACCATATGCTCCCCACAGCTACTCTCCTCCTGTGTTGTGGTGTTGAACCAGCCGCAGGCAATGCCAAAACCGGAGGGTGTGGCCAAGTTCCAATAGATGTTGTTGATGGATGCTGAATTCTGAACTTCATATATTTTTCATGCATCCAGAATTATTCTTTTTAAAACCTTTTAAAAATATAAAAACCATTCTTAGCCCAAGAGCCCTGCCAAAACAGATTGTGGGAAAATATGACTTTCAGGAAAGTGAGAGTTTTCTTCTTCTCAAGGACATTAGAGCTTAGTTATCACCCACGGCTCCCCAGTGAAAAATGCTGAGAGATGCTTCAAGCAAACGAAGAAGAAAGGAGGAAACGACAAACAGTGTGAGGGAGAGCACAGATCCAGAATGTGTTTGTTCTCAGAGCAGGGAAAGCACATGTGTTGTAACAGGTGAAAGGGAAATTATCTCTGGACAGGAAGAACTGAAGATACACAAGCTCACAGGGAACATGGTGGGCCAAAGTCCTAGAAAAGCACAAGATGCTGGCTGGAGAAGAGAGCCTGGGCAGTGACGAGATACATAACTTTCTTGGAGATGGAAGACGGAAAAGGGAAAACAGGCTGGAACCGATTGTGGAGGACCTCAAGTGCCAACCTGAAGAGTTCACACTTCATTAGGTGAGCGATGAGGAGCTCCAGGAGGTGTTTACCCTGAGAAGTGCAGCCCAAGAGTGGGTGACTCGCTGGGTCTGCCCACCGCAGGCCAAACAAATAACACACACTCTGTGTACATGTATTTGCATAATGGAGATATGACCAGAACACAGAAAGTTGAAAATACATGATAACAAACTGTCTTGCTCCAAAACCTGCTCTAAGATGCATCCTGGGAAGGAAGACAAGACAAACTGACAGACTCAAGGACAGAGAGTTCCACACATCACATAGAAAAGTGTCCTGACCCTCAAGAATCTAAACATGCATGGGGAAAGAGTCCATGCGTGGGACTCAGAGCAGGTTGGAGCTGGGAGTGGAGTGCTATACGGTAACCGGACAGGCTCCAGTCTTAACTTCATCATTCCCCAACTGCATGGGGCTGGCACAGATCAATGAACTTCTCTGGGCCTCAGTTTCCTCAGGATCTAATGTGGATTAGAATGATTCATGTTTCTAGAAGGTTAGAAGGATCAAAAGAGCAAGAGGACATGCAAAGGTCCTCAACGTATAACGGGCCACACAGATGGAACACCACAGTGGAAATATAAAGTCCTGTGATGTCACTTGTGCCAGAACAGCCTCTCCAGACCCTGTCCTACTTCACATTTGAACCCCTCTCCCACTGGGCTGTGGTCAGTGTCTCAGCAGGACACAGCCTGGTCCCAAAACACCCTCCTCAGCTGACCTGCAGACTCCATTCTTTGCCTCTACTTTCTCATAAACCCCTCCCTCTCCCGGAGCACAGAATATCTGTCCTAGATGCTGTGGTGCTGGGGAAGGGCTGAGCCATTCACACAGGAGAGCATTGCCTGTGTCATGGATCCTGATGCAGATGTCCTGGGGGTGGTAGCACTTCAGGTGGGCCCTGAAGGCGATTAGGGATAGAACAGGCAGAGAAGGAACACCACACACTGCACATGATCCTTTCAGTTATGCTAGGCATCTGGATGCACTGGGCAAAAGAGGAAAAAAGTAGGAGAGGCTCAGAAATACCCTGCCAATATCAGTCTAAGAAAGACGGGGGAAAAATACAAACTTTCTATCTTCCTTGCACAACGACACAAATGCAATTGAGATTCAGTTTTGTAGCTGAAATACAAAAGAAATCATATTAAGTACCATCAGTGGTAACAAGGAAAGCTATGTTGGTAAAGCAGTACAAACAACCACAAAACCTTACATTCATAGAATGATTTATGAATTGGCTAAAAACTCTTATCTCAATTGACTCATTGGTTTATAGACTCTCATGTGATACAGGTCAGGCAGGCATGATCATCATTTGGTAGAAAGGAAAAGGAAACAGGACTCAGAGCGGTTAGGTGAGTGAGCCGCAGTCACACAGCTACCACTTGGAGTTGATGGAGGATTGATGCAGGAGCCTGGGTTGTCTGCCTCAGTGCCCACCGTGATTTCACCACGCCCACCTTACCTCTGGCTGAATATGACGACGAACTTGTGAACATTTCGTTGGGCTGGCAGCATCTTCCTACGAAAAGGCAGAGCCACTGCCATCTCATGTTGGCTAAAGGAAAGTAACAACCTCAAAGCATAAAATCATAGGCCTGAGGTCAAACTGCAGCCTTTGGGATGAATTCAGCCCACCAGCTATTTTTGTACAGCCTGCAAACTATATATGGCTTTTATGTTTTTAAGTGAAGGAAAAAAAATCAGAGGAGGAAATTTTTCTCATGACTTGGGAAGCGATATGAAATTCACATTTTGTTGCATTTAGAAGGGACCGTGGCTGCATTTATGCTATGACAGAATCAAGTAGTGGCAGCAGAACCAAGAGCGCCTGCAAAGCCAAAAACATTTACTAGCTATCCCTTTCCTAGGAAAGTTTGCTGACTGCTGTCCAGGCATAGATCTGCAAATTACTGTAAGACCAAAGGAGATAGAGAGAAGGATTGCTTGAGAAAACAGAACCCCGAAGTCCTAAGTCCCCTCTTGGAATTTACACATCTTTCTTATGAAAACAGGGTTTTGAAGGATAAATTCTCCAAGGGCCGGTACCTCCCCAGCAGGCGCTACTGCAGTTCATTTGACAGTTTCATGACTCAAACGGCTTCAACGGTGCCTTTAATTTCTCTCTCCTCGCCACGTTTCCTACGTGGCTTCACAGGTGAACCTCATTGCTTCTAGAAATGAAGACGCTCCAGCATCAGCTGTAAAATCTGTATCTCACTTCTCAGACAAGCGGATATTTATTGACAGGGTGTGGGATAGAGAAAGAAAGAAGAGAGGCTGCCTGTCCAGAAGGCAGTAACCTTGGTGGAGATGCAATGTCACCAGCCCCAAACCATCATTCTCACAGATGTACAGCATATTATTTAAAGGAAAACAAATATCAGCCACTGAATGTCACGGCAAGGACACATCTCCTGCCTCTTAACTAAACTTATCAGAGCTCCAGTTTAATACAGCTCCTTTTTCATCTTCCCCTCAAATTCATCTTCCTGGGCAGCTCTTGACACCACCAGCAAACAGTCAAGACGAAGATTTAGTGATGGAAGCTCCAAACAGATCTAGATTTATTGACACGTGGGGCTGACTTTCTCGGGAGCTGCAATACACAGGATTAATTTTAACTGTTCCTTAAGGTTCAGCCTTGCTGTGCAAGTATCCAAATGCCTGTCTGCTGCATGGTTCTTTGAGTGAGCTCAGTTTTCAGCCAGAGCAAGGTCCTTGGTGATGGCTCGCACTTTCTCTAATCCAGCTGGCCAGGCTAAGTGCTATGCTTGGTTTTTAGTACAAGTGCAGAACTTGGGCAAACTTCCTGCCTGAACCCCTTCTCTTTTGACACCTTCAGCACTGCCCCTGCCTTCCTCTGAGACCAGCAAAGAATCAGGGAAACCAGTGAGCAATCTCAGCAGCTACAAAAGCTTTACATCTTGTGTTCGATCTCCCTATAGGCCTACAGATACTTCCAATCCTGAAGCCAGAGAAAGACAGCAGCAAGACAATGTCCTAGTGGGTGAGCTGTGTGTTATCTACGGTCCTAAACTACTGAGATGAGCTTTGCCCATTTCCTTTTAGAACATTCAATGAGCCCACTTGTTGGGTCACAATACTGTGAGGCCACTAGCTAGGCCACAAATACCCACTGGATGCAGCAAGTCATAGTCTCTCCATCTCTCACCTTTCCCAGCTGGCCCCTCCCTCCCCACACTGCCAGTCACCCTAGGACAATGGTTGACACGGTAGGGGAACCCCAGGCCTATGAAGGCACCATGAGCGAGGGCATAAAAACGGAATCAAGGAATAGAAGAAATAAAATCTCTATCAATCCTTTCATAACACTAAAGAACAAATTTGCAGAGCTCTGTTAAAAGATTAACTGCTAAATGAAAAAGAGCTACTAGATGTAAATTTAAAAGTCCAAAAACACCCAAGAGGCATAACTATAATTATTGCTGAGGGAAGCTCTTTAAGACTAAAAATACATTTCCATTAACAATCAAAATTAGTTTTCATTGCTTTTTTCTTGAGCTTTCAGTGAATAACCTTTGATGGTAGTACATGATAATGATTCATTAGGAAAAGTGAATTTGTATTTCAGAAGTACATACTGAAAAAAAAATTAGCCAAGAAATTATTCCTCCATATAAGTCAAATATCAGGAAAAGGGAACATTTTTAAAATGAGTAATGATGTTCCATAAAAGCTAATCCAGACAGCAGGCACCCACTTGAATATCCCTGGCTAACAGAGCTCACAAACAAGCTTTATCCAAACCTCCAGTGACCTAGAGGACCAGGACTGCAATAGAATCTTTTTCTTTAAATTCTGGCTACAGGAGTATAATGAAAAAAAATCACAGTCCCTCAATATTTCCATAGCTTTTAATCACCATTAAGGTGCATCTAAATGACAGGAAAAGAACATGTGAGTCATGATTCACTTTTTCATGCATTTATTGAGGTATATTTGCATAGTGAAATGCACAAGTTTTAAGTGTACTATTTGATGTTTTGACAAAGATGAACATTTGAGAAACCAGCATGGTCAAGATCTAGAATATTTCTAATTTCTATCATTCCATGGTTACCTCATGCTCTCTCAAGGAGAGACTATTATCATGATTTCTGTCACTCTAGATTGATGTCACTAGGTCACATACATAGAATCATATAGTAAGTACTCTTTTGTGCAGAATTTAATTCACTTAACGTAATATTTTTGAGATTGTTCTTGATCATTTTCTTTCAATCTTAGCTATGTAAAATTTTCAGATTTGGGGAGAAAAAAATGACAAACATTTTCAGGGAGAGAGGAAAAAGAAGCCATATTTTCTTAGTAATGTATTAAGCAACGGAGAAAAAGTGGCGACTTTTTTTTAAATGTCATAAATCATCGTGAAAGGCTCTGGAAGTTCTGTGATGATCTCTAATTCACTCACCTATCAGAGAGAAGTGTGATAGAATGGCGAGCTGTACATAATTCATAATTCTAAACCTAATTATGATGAGTGGCCTAGAAATTTGATTAAAAATCATTAGTTCTGCTAAAGAGCCTCAAAACAAAAACTGAACATATAGAAAGGATAGAACTGTTTTGTTAGATAGATTATTCTTTGAAAATCTGAAGCAAGATGATAAAAGCAAATTATTTTGAAGAATCACTGCCAAACTGTAAAGTATGAAAATGCAAATGTTGACTTGCTGGTACTAGAGCAGAATTAGTGGTTTGCATTAAACAGTGAAGGTGAAATACACAGCTTTATACCATAGACAAACAATGAGCCAATTACAACAGTAGAGATTATCTTTCTTAAGGATATGGCTAACCAGTAGCTCCTTGACTGAATAAGTAGGGAAATCCCTTGTACCAAGAATCAAGGAATTTGGGGTTTCTCTAGGCCTCCATCCCTTGAGAAGGGATAGGATTTGCATCTAGAGCATCAGAAGTCATAAAACAGAATCTGCACTGGTCCTGTGTTTATGGTGCACATCCTGCTTCCTTCAGAGACTTTCACGTCTATTATTCATCTATTGTTGGTGGCTCCCTATTATTTATTTTAATGCTTCAGAACATCTAAAATAACAACACAAACGGTTTCTCAGCTGTTTAGATAGAATCTTATAAGTAGGTAGAGACTTTGTCTTGTTAAGATTCAAGTCTTTTGCTAAAGTCACAGACTATTCAGTAGGAGACTTAGGGCTAGAAAATGTCTTTTACCTTAATTCACTGTCTATGTTATTAACATACTATATTGCAGATAGAAAATATCAAAGCCAAATCACAGATAAAAAAGACTGAAACTAAGTGACGTTAATTCTTACATGCTACTTAATGACAGACTTGAAATGAAAACACTTTAAAAAATAGTATATCAGAAAAGTCAATTTTCAGTGTTAACCTTCAGACCTCAATGAATCCTTCTATTTCTTAGTTAGAGCATACACAGAGCCTTATAGATGCTCTTGTCCTGCAGAATCCAAATGACCATTCATCATGATGTGTGATTAAGAAATGCTTAGCAAACTAGTATAACATAGTTCCAAGTGTGACTGGGTGGGTCATGGAGGCATGGTCTTGGGTCTACGTCTGGTCTCTCACCCTTTCCCTTCCCCTCATTGTTCCCCTACTTTGCTTCCCAGCTGCTGTGAACTAAGCAACTTTGCTCTGCCAGGTTCTTTCAACATGATGTTTCTTCATTGAAGCCAGTTAACCATGGACTGAATCCCCTGAAAACATGAGCTAACTTGAACCTCCCCTCTTTTAAATTGTGGGTGTCAGGTATTGTGTCCAGCAATAGGAAAGCTGGCTAATATGCTAAACTAAAGCCAAGGTTCTTCTGTGAAAGTAACTACACCTTGCCCCCAACACCTGGTTCACCACGTACTCATTGGAGTTCCAGCAAATGGCATCTAATAAATGATACGTCTGTGCCTGGCACAAAGAATTTTACCAGTTGTTTTTATTTTCACAACAGCCAGATAGAGTAACAGCTAATATCATCCTCATTTTACAGTGCAGGAGCTGAAGCACAGAGAGATAAACATCTTGACCACATGGCAATAAGCAGCACAGCTGAGACCTGAAACTGACACTGGGACTCCGGTTCACAGTCTTCACCACCAGGCTGTATAGAAAGTACTAATCTAAAAAATAGCAGATCATGCTCAAATTCATTACCCCAATGGGTATGAGGGTAGCAGTGAATGCTCCACCATCTAAAATATAGAGATGGCATATATTTTTTATTTCAGAGAGTGGGCTTATATTTATATGTGCAAACAGATTAAATAAATCATGATTACAACAGTAAACATGTAAATTCTGATCAATAACTACTTGCCTTCCCCTCCCCCCACGCTAACAGCTGCAATAAAGCTTTAACTGTAAAGCGATGCACAACCAGCCATAAAAGTATGTAAAATAAATGAGGATAACATAATGAGGGAATCCAACATTCATCTCATAAATATAACATAACGACCACAACTAAAATGTCAGAGAATCTAATAAATCAATATGGTAGGACAGAGCTAACTTTATGTTCAGAATACATAAAAAATATATTTACATGCAGGGTTAGTTTTTTTTTAAGCCAGGACCAAACAAAAAGAATTATATGAAAGTTAACCCTTTTTTGACTTAGATCCCTCTGTCTTGACAATGGAATTTTCAACACCCCACTAGGTTACCCCACATTTCATGGTAAGAAAGGGACTCTCCCCAAGAGCTGCAAGGAAGGGGTAGATACCATACTAAAATGCAAATGTCCCTGGAAAGGAAGCAAACAGGAAAACATCCTGAGGGTACTTTGAAAAGGATCAATTACAGGCCTTGGTTTGGAATACTTCTGATCAAGGCGATTTCTGGAACTTCCAGCTCATTTTATTAGTGCCAACAAACCCTGGGAGGTTTAGTTATTTCCCTGTTAATGCAGTAGCGATTGATGTGGATAAATCCCATAAATACTAATGAGGGTGACACAAGTAAATCTCCCTTGAATTAATGAGAAGAGAGTTTTCTGTACTGACCAACACACTGCCTAATGGCTTAAAGTGATGGATTTATACATGCTTCCAGGTCTCTCTCTGCACATAAGCTGCAGAAGCAAACGTAAATACCTGGCCACCGCCTCCCACGGGTGCTTCTGAGCCTAAGGGGCCTGATGGGAAGGGTATTGGCCTAACTGGAAAGGAACAAATACGGTTTTGATCTTTCACTATCTGTTCCTTAATGAAACAGACATACCTCCTAAACAATGCCTCATCTTGGGGGTGAACTGAACCAGAGCAATAAGTAATAGTTAAGAGGCTCCTGATACAGTCTAAACCCAAGTGCCAAAACACCAACTTCTCAGATATGGAAAACCAATTAATCCTCATGCATTAATCTGAGTTCTGTGTGTGTGTGTGTGTGTGTGTGTGTGTGTGTGTGCATGTGTGTCTCCACCCAGCATTTTGGTTATCTATTGGTATAATAACAAATGTAATGGATTCAAACAATAACTATCTTATATGCCTATAATTCTGTGGGCTAATGGGTTAGGTTGGGTGGTTCTTCTACAAGTCCTACTTAAAGTCCTTCATGTGTTTGTTGCTAGATGGTAGCAGGGACTGGAACATTCAAAATAGCATCAATCACAATTTAGAGATTCTGACTGAGGTGGTATGGCTAGGGGCTGTGATGTCTTTCTACATGGCTAGATATAGGTTCATTACCTGAAAAGTGGATTCTAAGACCAAATACTGCAAAAAGACTAGCTCTACTGTACAAACACCAAGGCTTGCATTTTACACCTGTTCATATCCCACTGTCCAAGGCCAGAGTTAGCACATAATGGACTACAGATTAAATGCCTCAGTTAATCAATTTATATATAAGAAAGGTTTATTCAGGCTAACAGTTAAAAACGAGAAAGTATGATTCACTTGAGACCACCAAAGTCACAGTCTGCCACAACTAGCATCCCCATCCTCCTAAAGGGAAAAAGACTACTGCCAACATAATCACAAACCTAAGAAGCTACCTTTTTTCTTTTTCTAGTCTTCCATTTTTAATAATGACCTAATGCATTAGTTTCATGTTACTATAACAAATACCTCAGTTAATCAATTTATAAATAGGAAAGGTTTATTCAAGCTAACAGCTTTGGAGGTTTCAGTACCCCATGACTAGATGGCTGTGTTGCTTTTGAGATGTGGAAAATTAACATATCATTGCATGTGTGGTAGAACAAAACTACTCATATCATGGTCAAAGAGTAAAAGAGGGAAAGGAGGGGCTGAGGTCTCACAATTCCCTCCAGAGGAAAGTCTCCAATGATCCACAGACCTCCCACTAAGCTCCACCTCTTAAAGGTTCCACCACTTTCCAATAATGTCTCCCTGGAAACCAAGCTTTTAATATTTGTGCCTTTAGGGACTTCATTTAGTCAAGACCAAAACTGTTAGCATCTTGTGTTCTGACTGTTGCTAGATTTATGTTCCATATGAAAGAAGGGAAAGGCAGGGAAGAATGGGAAGCATTTCACGATTCATAAACAAATAAAGATCAAAGTTTCACTTTTTAATTAAAAACAACTGGATATAGCCACTGACAACACAAATCAACTTGCAGTCAGTCTCATTCTGCACCTTGATTCTCTTAGCACAAAAACTTCACATAGCATTTAGTCTCCCCTTCTGCATGCTTGAAGGACCATCTGATCCCTCACAAAGGACTAACTCTAAACCTTTTTTTAACTCAGTTGGGTAAAGACTTAAGGACCCCCATAAATCTTACTCCAAAAAATCTCCCTTAAAGATGCCTTATTTATATTGCCCTCTTCCACTGCAGTTACCCTGTGGGCTTAGTCAATATTTCCCAAATCCATTCTACCTGTTGGCATTCATCATCCATAAATAATTCGTATGGCATTTCAATTTTATCAAAGCACATCCCATCTGATGCTGGAAACAGCTCTTCAAGGCAGGTGAGACAAAGATTTATTATCTTTATTGGACCAAAATAAAAACAAAGCCTGCACATAATAGTATGTATTTCTACTTTTTGTTGTACTTTGTACTTAACAAGATGCTACCTTATCCTATTTGGGTTGAAGTCCCTTAAAACCTTCCTGAGA
>RJWM01013097.1:0-54485 GCA_004363535.1 Dasyprocta punctata | reverse complement strand
CTTGATTTGGCATTTCTTTAGTGATGTTTCATGCAAGCAGTAGTGTAGCTACTATAGAGAAATCCTTGGATAAAGGTTGCTTTTTGTTCCTTTAATATTCTAGCTAGATTATTAATACCTTTTGTATTCAACTCAGAGAAATCAGTGTTTAAAAGTGTCACCTGTTTTTCTTTTTGTTTTTTTGGTTTTGTTTTTTTTTTTTTTTTTTTTTTTTTTTTTTTTTTTTTTTTTTTTTTTTTTTTTTTTTTTTTTTTTTTTTTTTTTTTTTGTTTTTTTTTTTGGGTAAATTCCTAAATACATTTTAACCTAAAGTTTCAGGAAGACTCTTTGGTGGATGACTCATTACTTCAAGATGATGATGAAGAAGAAGAGGACAATGAATCTCGTTCTTGGAGAAGATGATTTGACTGATCATTGATCTACATATGCTAGAACTCTACCTGTGTTTCATTAGTATTATCTAATGTACTTTTACATATTTGTAAAACAATTTTTGGTAAAATGTGATGAAGATGGATTTCACAAATAGACAAAAGAGAAGAAAAATACCTTCTGATCCTGTATTTTGAAAAGATTGATGTTTGCATTTTATTTCAGTAAACAATTGCTAAAGACATCACACTAGAACATATGCAATGTTTTTATTACGTACTTCTACTGAACATTACAGAATTCTTTGGGTTCTTTGTAATTTAACGAATAGGTCTGAAAACTTATGACCCAACACTTGTTATAATTTAGATTTTGTTTTAGTCCAAATAAGGAATGAATTTGCATTTAAAATCTTGATGAATGTTTTCAAAAATGAATAGCTAACATAGTACCTAACTGAAGTTTCCAAGTTAATGTATTCATAATATTACATAGTAGTATGCTTAGGCTTTACTATGTATTAGCCTTTTTGTTGGACTTGTGTATGTATTTTACTACATGGGTTTTAATGATAATGGTGTATGACTGCTTTACATATGAGCCCTTATGCATCTGGATGTTAAAAATAAAGTGGAATGGTCTCTTCAAAAGAAAAGAAAAGAAAAGAAAAAAAGCAGTGAGAAAAAAAAAAAGACCAAGACAATGTTCCTTGATTTAAAAAAAAAAAAAAAAAAAGAACAGAAAAGAAAAAGAGAAGAAAAAAATTAAAATAAATACTAAATAGACCATTCCAAATGGTGATCGGTACCCTTTCCCCCAATGATCACAAAAGGAGCTATAATCACTAACTTACTCTTAATAATGGTTACTGGTAACTTTATAATAATAATGTACAGTCCATTGTTTAAAATTTATACCACTTCAGTTTGGTTTGATCCTATAAATTTTCAACAGATGTCTTAAAATTTAAAAGCAGGCTGATTAGTTTGGAACCAGACTTCAAGTAGAGCTAACATTTGGTGAATAAGAAAACAACATATTACATTTTGGATGTATGAGAGAAAACTTGACCATTTGAAGATGTATGAATAAAGAAATGTACTATAGATACTACTTTAGGAAAACACTGTTTGGTAAGTGTTCCAGTCTGATACTTTAAGTGTGCATTTCCTATTGTATAAAATTGACATTTGCAACAATATTGTGATTTTTAAGTGGATTTCTCTGGCAAGTGAACATGATCGTTGAAAATTGATATAGCAGTTTTCAGGAAATAAATATATTCTTTGTAGAATGAGGGGGGATTATTATATTTCTCCTTTAAAATCTATCATTGCAAGTGTTGCAAGTGTTTCTTCCTCTCTTGAGAGTATAGTGGTAATATTTTTTTTTTAAAGCACATTAAAATATCACTTCTATATTGGGGTCTTCAAAATGAAAATCTTTTATTCTACCACCACCACCATAATCTGGCAATGGAGTAGCTTGTATATATTTTTGTTTTTCTTATTTCCCCTACAATTGGGGTTAAAATTGTATGTTCTTGAGGGTAGTACTAATTTCATAGGAGTGTTTGACTTGCAGTTGCTACACATTTATATTTAAAATCTCAGAGTTAGATTTCAGTTGTCAGAATACTAACTTTACTCAAAACTATAGATCCATGCTATATTTTTGTGTAGTCTTTTGTATATTGACTATGTGCTATTCTGATTCATTAGGTAAGTTTGTTTTCTTTTCTTTTTAGTAGTCGTGAAAGGTGCCAAATTGGCAGAGGCTCACGTTTCTTCTCTTTACACCAAACAGGTATTATAAAGAAAGTAAATCTTTCAAAGGCCAGTTAGATCTCCATGATGGTTTTGGCTCTATAATTTGATCAGTAAATTCTAGCACTATACCGTAACTGAAATTACCTGTTCTATTTCAGTCCATAAATAGCTAATCAATTTCCCTAGCCTAAAATTCTCTAGTAACCTAGAACTTAAAATGTTGTAAGCCATGTTGCTTTGAATGAATCAAAAGACTCAATATTCAGTTTGATTCCAAACCACCATTAGTTAGGTTTACATTTACACTTTTATAAGCATTACTATATTTCAGTATTATGTTGCTATTGTTTCTCAAATAAATATTAGTGCTCTATATGTAGTTTAATGTTTTCTTCAAAATTTAAGGTAGCTCTTTAAAGTAATTGTTAATTACCATTTTACAGATAAGGAAACTTAGGCTAGCACAAATAGAGTGACTTACCCGAAGTCATAGTTAGTTAGTGGAAGGACTAGATTTGAGTACAGGCATTCTGATTTCAATGCCAACTTTTCATTCTCTTAACTGCTTTGCTGCCTGCTTCCTAATATTGATTGAGCATGACATTGTTTATAATAAACATGCTAGTTTATTATACTCAAAGATACTGCGCAAAATTAGTAGACTTCTTAGTCCTTAGGCAGTTCATGTTTTCAACTCCCTCTTAATACAGCAGTTTGTTCATATCTCTGTTGAAATACTTATGTTGTAAACTGATCTATCTGATTTTTATGTCTGTATTCCCCACTACATTCCAAGCTCCTCTAGGCAAGGGACCATGTCTTATTCATCTTATCTCTATAGTGCTTATCATAAAGCCTGGCTTACGTTGGCACTCAGGTGTCTGTTGAATGAAATAATGAATGTATATTTAAATCTCCAATAATGAGGTGACAATTACCTCCCTTATTAATTCTTATTAATTTTCCAGAAGTCTCTCTAAGCAGTCTCCTCAGTCACTGAGATCTTTTTGCTAAACAATTGATTCAGTTAAGCTTTTCATTTGATGGGTTACAAATACTGTTAGAGGTAGTCTTGGAAACTGGAATTTCTACAGTAGTTGATAAGGCATTAATATTTTGGAGTATTATATTTGTAGTCAGTTTCAGGGGTAAAGTAGCTTTTGGGTTTCTATAGTATGTGATTAGAACTGCTGAGAGCCACTAATCTGGTCCACCCCATTTATTGTTTTGAGTCTAAAGATGATCTAATATAGAAAACTGGACAAGGGTTAAGAGATTGAGCTTTTGATCTCAGCTCTTTAATTCTGTGGCTTTGGACAGATCTCTGAGCTTACCCAGTGTTATTTCCTTGTCTGTAAAATGAAAGGGGTTGGACTAGATGACCTCTAAGATCCCTTTCATATCTGTAGTTTTTTTGATGCTACATTAGTGTTTGATCTAAATCAGTTCTCTGTTTGTTGTTGCTCTTTCTGTCAGCATTGGAAACAACTTATATTTGGTTATGATAATTCATATGTCTTTTGGTATAGTTTTACATATAGTGTTCCCAAATGCTTGCATTTGCTGGCACAAATTCTGTTGAACTGTAGATTAACTGTGGTGTTCACTTGCATTCCTTCTTCCCAATTATAACTTTCCCTTTTGCTTCTATGAGTTTTCCCCCAAATATAAATTTAAATCCTATGTTTTTTTTCTTTTCTTTTACAATATGGTACCTAAAAGAAACTCTTAGAGTGGCGCCTTGATTCACAAACTTAATTCGTTCCGTCTTTCTGAAAGGGATGGCCATATTCAAGTTTATGTGTGAAAGATGACTGCAATCCTGTTTGTCACCCAGTGCAGTGTTTGCAAACAAAAATTTTTGAGAAACGCTTCTATTTGCAAATTAAATTGTTTACAAACAGAAGTGTTTGTAAACTGAGATAACCACTGTGTTCTATAGCTCTCCAAACAAGGTTTTTGATTTATTGTGCACATCTAGACTGTGCAGACTGAGTTGGGAGTGGGAGAAAGATTAAGGACCACATAGGTAACTACTTACAGGAAAACTTGAGGGAAATGATATACTACTGATTAAAAGGTTGATTAGCATTACCTTGGGATGATTGACTTGTCATTTTACAGATTTCACTCAATATTTTATGTTTTTGAGCAGTGTTGCTTTAAATGTTATTAGATAATTGTAACATTTTAAAAATTAAGTATTCATGCCCAACCATTTAATGAAAACGTGTTGTAGGAATGGAAAAATATTCCACGGATTATGTTTTATTGTAATATGATCAAATGTAACAACCAGTAGTGTATTATAAAGACAACCGTTTTAGCTGATTACATGTAGCAAGTATGACCAAGCTTAATTGAAGGAAGTATCTTGTTATTAGGTGTTATTGGGAATCTGTATTTCTAGTTAAATTGAAACATTGATCATTGGGCAGAAGGGTTCAAAAAGAAAGCAAACTGTTGCTTGTTTGGAATGTTGAAGTATCAATGACTGTTTTAGAGTTTATACACATATTAATCTAGAGTTCGTTTTTCCCCTCTCACATAATACATTAGTCCTAGAATTTATATAAATTTTTGAAAGCTGTTTCCTCCTCTTAGGGAAGTCTGTTAGCTTTTCAAACAAAAATGTTCTGCACGAAAATCTGGATTGCTAAGTTAGTTCACTTACTGGTCTTTCTCTCAGGACTTCATCTAAAAATCCTATAAATTAAAAATGGAAATTTAATGTAAATTAAATCACTATTGTGAAATATTTGTAAGACAGACAGAAAATTCCTTTTCCCAGACAAGAGGAACTTTTGTTAACTTCTTAGACTGGCTAGTTGCTGGAAGGTATGTATGTAGGCTTTTAGAAAAGATAAGTTGCATTTTACCTCTTAGAATTGTCACTTACCAGATGAAATATAATCTTTTTTAATAGCTCCTTAAAAGTCATAGGAAAGAAAGAAATCTTGATGAACAGGATTGCCACTGTCAGTTATTACTAATGAAAGCATACTTGCTTGGTAGAAAAACACCTACTTTGGTAATAACTTTCTTGCAGTTTTGCCAGTATTTTCATTATTCGGTGTAAAAAACATTTTTTAGTTACACTTTTTTTTATATCAACTTTTTGTGTTTACTACTTCCCAGATTGCTCCCTTCCTGTTTATTTAATTGATTTGTTCATCCTCCTATCTAGAGTAAGCCTTCTTTCATAGACAAGCACTATCCTGTTTTGATATCTTCCCTTTTTAAATTATTTTTTGTTGTTGATCTTGGTGCTTAGTATAGAATTTTATATAATAGGGTGATTAAAGTTTGAAATGATCATCATACGGAGCTTAATTAGGTACACCTTATAACTGTTTTGAAATCTTTTGGGAAACTGTAAGACAGATACTTTTGTTTTTATTTTATTTTATTTAGGTACTACACTTAATCTTAGCCAAAAGGCCGAGAAGCGATTTTATTTTATTTAGAATAGCTTGACGTTTATTCACGATTTCTGAAAAATTCTTTGCCTGCCCACACCACCACAAAAATATACTGTCTTATCAGTTATTAGATTTCCTAGCTGAAAATGTTCAGTCACAGCCATGTTGTGGTACTATGATTTTTGCAGCTGAAGCATGGTGGAGAGAGGTTTTGTTAAAAGCATTTAGCCCAAAGTTAATCCTTTGTATAATTTGTCTGCAACTTTGATTCCTTTCTCAAATAGGTTTTGTTTTAATGTTTAGAAAAGTTGGAGATCTATTTAGGGTGTGATTCAAGTTGTAGATCTATCTGCTATTTTAAAACTTTTTTTTAATGGCTTTCTCTTCTTCCAGCAGAGGGAGATCATCATTGCCTGAATTAGCTTTGTGACTACAAGAGCAAGACCTGTTCCTGTCTGGAGACGACTGTTAATGATATTATCATCTTATCGTTTTGTTTGCTCTTTATCAATTTGAGTAGATGTTTACATGTACTATAATTAGCATTTTATATTTACAATTCTCTAAGCATACACCCCACTCTGAATGTGTATCTAAATGTGTCCTTGGTGTGACCTACCATAAATGTTTTCTCCCCTTTGTAGCTATTTGTTTTTTTAAAACACCTTAAAGAAGAGATGATGCCTCTTTTTCCTAATACGAGATACATGCAATCTCAGCCAAATTGATAATTGTGTCTGGAAAATCTCTAAAGCCATGGTAATGTGTTTATTAACATGAACAATTTAAAATGAAGAAAATTAATTAAAAAGTTAAACATAAGTTTTGGTTCTAATTTTTTTTGGTTTTAGGATATAGTTCTGGAACCCGAATAACCACTTAAAGTGATTTTGAACAGATCTTGAGAAAAATGTTTTACACACTATTACTGCTTGCTTTTTTCTTATGACTATAATTAATTTGAAGTCATTGCCAAGGCCACTTACACAATTTTTTTAGCCCTTAGCTTTTTAAAACAAGGAGAATAACTTTAATAAATTATGGTTCATTGATTATAAATGCTGAAAAATTTCTAATTTGTACAGTTTTTCATGTAATCAAGACATCAGAGACAATCTTAAAAGCAAGAGGAAATAGTGTTGTGTGTCTAACATTGTTAAAGATTATGGTTTTCAATTCATAAAAAAGTATATGCACAAATTATAAGCAGTACAGCTTAGAATTCTAAAAAGTACAACTAAGTGTCATTCTAAATATTCATTCACAATATCTTTTTTGTAAAGAGCATCATTGAAAAATGTTTTCACAGATTTAGAGTATTCCTTCACAGATATTTAGGAGGCATTTGAAAAGTTATACATTATACTTAGCACTCTTTATTAGAAATGTCCAAGTTTTACTGCTTCTGTTTACCTTAGAGTTTTTAAAAAAATTTTAGTTTTATCCTACTTTTTTTTTTTTTTTGGTCCAGGTGTTTTTCCCCCCAAGAGTGTGCATTGTGATTGTCCTTATTGAACAATAAAACAGTGTAATGCATATATCGTTCATAATGTAAATTATCTATTTTGAACTATATTGGTTATACCTGGCATGTTTAAAAGAAAATTATGTATTTTGGAAAATCTAATATTTCCTAGCTGCTTGCAAGGCATTTTTTTTTTTTTAATTAGACTTTTCTGTTGGTTCACATTAGCCAACTAGCAGATAGCTGCAGGAAGTTCATAAATATTTTCCCACACTAGTTTGGTAGTTTTTATATTCAAAGAGTCTCTGCCCCTACAGTAGTGTTTCAGATGCTATATTAAAACCCAAAAAATATTTTCTGAAGAGACCATACTTGCTGTAAACCATTTTAATTGGTTAATGGATGTGGACCACATGTGATCACCGTCAACTTTATTTTGTCATCCTCTTTTTTTTATACTTTTACAAACAAAGCAAAACAAAATTGTACATGACATTGCGAAGCAAAAGTCAAAATGATTTCATTCTTATTAAGATCATTGTGTGTTTGAAAATTGCTGTGAGAGCCAGTTAATTTATTTAAATCCTCATATGTTGGTAAATTAAGATTCTCATTCTTACTCACTAAATAAGATTCTCGTGGAGCTTTGTGTACATAGATAACTGTGCAGAATCACTTTTGTGTAATTAAATGAAGTGGTTTACCTCTGCATGATTGCATTATGGAAACCTTTTATATATCTTTATATTTTTCAATATACTTACATTTTACACTTTTAGCTGCTGTAGTCATGCTATATTTGTTTTTTTTTAAATAGAGTTTATAAATATTTATGCTCAAAATACAGATCAATGGAATATTTTTGGTCTTGTTTACAAGATAAATAATACTTTAAAGTGAAACATACCCCTTAAGTGTCTTAGGAAAAAAGTCAATGGTGCTACAAAACCTTTTGTTATCATTTTTGAACCTGTCGTCTAGACTTTGCTAGGCTTTCATCTATGATTGCTTGTTACTTATTCTAATCTGGCAGCATAATTATAAAAGTGGCCTGTGTTGAGTCAAGTGAAATGCTCAGCTCATTAGAAACACCTCTTAATTTAAGGAACTGAAGCAAAATGACTGTACATTTATTTGTGCCCAACTTCCCCAAAAAAGAGAATAGCTTATTTTGATAAGAGTAAGGTGGTTAATTTGACCAGAATTTAGAAAATGATATGTTCAGCATGGCTGTTCTCTCATATTTCAAATGGAAAATTTTCTAGTCTTAAAATATTACACAATATTACTCTACCTTAAATATCAACCATCTCAATAGGAGACAGAGTAATTCTTTAAATATTTACAGATTATTTGATGACTTACAAGATACATATTATTACAGTGTACAAGTTTTTAACTGATGTGTAAGAGTTTTTATTTTGTCTCTAAGAATTCTATTTCAGCACCTTAGTGAATACAGTTGTTAAGTATCAGCAAAGCATTCATAGATACGGCTTTTGATTCTTAAAATCCTGAACTTGTTTTTGAGTGTGACACAGAGCATACTGTCTGGCACAGAATTTCCTTTCACTGTTTTAATTCACTTTCCTGTGAACTGTTGAATCTAAAGACACCAAAGGAATCTTGTCTGGAGATTGGATTATTCCAGTGTTCAATACCTGTGCCCATATGTATACCATCTCATGAATGTGTGTTGGCATGGGGAAAAAAATTCCCTGCTCTTTGCGTGGAGCAAAAGTAATTGGTTAAGCTGTAGCAGCTTTTTGTTTATTTTTAAAAGCGGTAATAAAACTTGAACTGAAAAAGGCAAAACTTGAACTAGAAAACTACTCTTGTATGCTACATGTTTATGTGGGGTTGTCAACATTTTTATTATTTATAGTTGAATTATGTTGTTTTGTTTGTTAAATATCCATAATGTTTATTATTTTTATACTTTGAAAAATTTAAAATAAAATAGTCTTACTAAAAACAGTCGTTAACGTTTTAAGAGTTGTCCTGCATCTTGTATCAGTTATGTTAATAGGAATTAAAAAGATTTGCATCCATCAGGTATTCCAGTTGAGAATTCTAAAAATTGTTTATACAAAGAAGTTATGCATTTCCTATTCTGCTTTACCCTCCATTCTTACATTGTCTACTTTGTTTCCAGTATATTACAGACTTAATGACTCCTTTCACATATACACAAATACTCGGTTACCTTTCCACCCCTTGGTTTTTGCCTCTTCACTGCTGGAAGCTTTCTCTTTATTCCATTTGCTAGTCAAAGGTTCTTAACAAGAATGATAAATATGAAAATACTAGTGATGTCAAAGGACTGCTATAGATACTAAAAGTGAAATTGGATATAAGATGCTTGTAATGTCAACCTCCAAAAACAGTTTTCAGAAGGTGTCTCTAACTCAAAGTTGTCATCTCAGTCATCTCATGATTTGGCCTAGTTTTCGAGCAGTCGACATGATTGTGTCATATTTAATTTTTTTGAATGATAAGTATTACATATTTGTTTTTTTATGTTTCATTACAAATATACTTTCTGTGTATAATGAAGTTGGTGTAATGTGTCTCCTACTTGGCCCTGATACTATGAAAAAAACAGAGGTCAAAGACATCTGATTGAGAAAAAGAAATTTTGTTAATGACGGGAAAATTATTTTAAAAGTTACATGTATAGTTAAGAACAGAAGTATATATCTGAGCCCTGTGGAATGTTGCAGGTTTGAGTTTTGTCAGCCTTCACTTAACCCAAAAAGTATTTCTTCACAAAGAAGAAATTTGTCAAACACAAACTCAAAGGTTATAATGTATCATTTTGGGGAGCTAGAACTTGAGGAAAGCATAGAGATGGTATAATAGCTAGTTATCTGTAAATGACCATTTTTTAAAAATGGCATTATATAGTTTATGCTGTTTTGCAGCTTTCAGTCAGTATTTTTAAGAAGCCCTGCAGTATTTGTAGATGACTCCATAATTCTTATTTTATCCTTTGTAAAACATGTTTTCAACATTGCTTTATTAATACATGTTTGCAGTACAGTGATTACCGTCATCACTGAATGGTACATGTGGCAAATTGGTACATGTACTTAGCACATCTAAATTCTGTTCACCTCCCCTTTCCCTCCAGTCCATCCTCTTCATTGCTTGGTCCTTTTTCCATTTGCAGAAGATCTCCATTTCCTGTTACCTTGTATTTATGATACGAGTTTCTTATACCATATGGTACTTAAGCTTGTGTGTCTTCATTTATTTTATTGAACATTATGTTCTCAAGGTGCATCCACTTTTCTGCAGATGACCTAAGTTTATCCTTTGTTGTAGAATAGTACTCCATTGCGTGTCAGCACATTTTCTTTATTCATCTATTGATGATCACTATGGATCTGTGATTTAGCTACTTTTTTGGGCCACTATAACCATGGGCATCCATATTTCATGGTTATCTGTCACTAAGTCTTTGGAAGATAACTATAAGGGGAATAGCTGGGTTGAATGGAATTTCTATTCTTAGTTTTTTTTTTTTTTTTTCGGTGGCACCAGGGATTGAACTCACAACCTCGTGCCTGTCAGACAGGCGCTTAAGTCACTGAGCCAAACTCCCGGCCCTGGCTTTTTGAGGCAGGGTCACACTGTATAGCTCAGGCCAGCCTTGCGCTCGCGTTGTAGCCAAAGACGGCCTCGAACTCACAGTGCTCCTCCTACCTCAGCCTCCCTAGTGCTGGGATTAAAGGTGTGCGCCACCACGCCCGGCTTATTCTTAGTATTTTGAGGAAACTTCATACTGATTTCCACAGTGGTGATACATTCCCACCAAAAATGTAGAAGAATTCTTTTTCCCCTAATCTTTGCAAGCCTTGTTTGAGTGCTTTAATAGCCACTCATTCTGGTGTAAGATGGAATCACAGTGTTTTGATTTGAAATTCACTAATGGCCAAAGATGTTCAACCTTTGTTTATGTGTTGACCATTTGTGCTTATTGTTTTGAGTGTCTACTCATTTTAGTTGCTCTTTTTTTGATTGGGTCTTTTATTTGGGAGAAGTGTCTTTTTTTTTTGTTTGTTTCTTTTTTTAGTTCTTTAAATATTCTAGATGTTAATCCTGTCCAAGGAATAGCAGGTAACCCCACCACCACCACCACCAATTATTTAGGTTGTCTCTTCACTCTTGGTTATTTCTTTGCCATGCAGAAGCTTTGTACATCAACTTTACCTTATTTGTTGGTTTTCAGTACTATTTCTTGTGCCATTGAGGTTCTGTTCAAAAACTCTGCCTCCACCTGTGTCTTCATGAGTTTTATCTATGTTATCTTCCAGTGGATTGTTTTAACATTGAGGTTTTTGATTCATTTTGATTTCAGTTTAATGCATGGAGAAAGAGAGAGGTCTAAACTCAGTCTTCTGCATGTGTGTAGCCAGTTTTCTTGGCACCATTTGTTAAACAGGCATTTTTTTGTAGGGTATTTTTGTCCCTTTTGTCTAAGATCAGGTGGTTAATGTGCCTGGCGTGGTTTCTGCATGGTCTTGTGTTATACTGGCTCACATGTCACTGTGCCAGTATCATGCTATTTTATCACTGTAGCTTTGTAATATAACGTGAAATGTGGGGTATGTTTTGCTTTTGTCCAGAATTGCTTTTGCTCTTCCGGGTCTCTTCTAATTCCATATAAATCTTAGGATTGTTTTCTCTAGTTGTGTGAGGAATGATATTGGAAATTTGACTGGTATTAAAATTATATAGTGTCAGTTTTGGAAGGATGACCATTTTGATAATATTGGTTCTTCCTACTGAGGAATAAGGGGGTATCTTTCCATTTCCTGATATCTTTAATCTCCTTTTTCAGAGTAGTGTGACTTTTGTTATGGCAGTGTTTTATGTTCTTAGGTAAATTTATCCCTATGTATTTCATTTTTCTTGAAGCTATTGAGAGTGGTATTGTTTTCCTGATTTCTTATTGGGTTCATTATTAGTGTACAGGAGCATTGTTGATTATGTCTGTTGATTTTATATCTTGGTACACTATTGAATTTGGGAATCCTAGGAGTCTTTCTGTGGCTTTTTTTTTTTTATGGTGTGTGTGTGTGTGTGTGTGTGTGTGTGTGTGTGTGCATCTTCTATGTAAAAGATCACATTGTGTGGGAGTAAGGATCATTTGGGTTTTTTCCCATACTCCTATTTTCTTGCTTGATTGCTCTGGGTAAAGTTTCAACTACATTGGGGCATAGCAGACATCCTTGTCTTTCTGCTTTTAGAGGAAAACTTTCAGTGGGTGTTCTCAATGGGTTTGTCTTAAGTGAGTTTTATCAGATTGAGATGAGGTCCTTCTATACCTGCTTTTTAAAGAGTTTTTATGAATGGATGGTACATTGTGTCAACTTTCTCTGCATCTGAGATGATCATGTGTTTGTACTGCTTTTTATGTTGTGTATTACATGTATTGACCTGCGTATATTAAACAATTCTTGCATCCTTGGGAATAAGCCTATTTGGTTGTGACCCATGATCTGTTAAATTATGTTGCATTGTTTGTCAGTATCTTATTGAGGATCTTTACCTCTATGTTCATTAAAAAGATGGACCTGGAGTTCCTTTTTCAGTTGAGTCCTTGTCTGATTTTGAAATCAAGGTAATGCTAGCTTCCAGGAGTAAATTTGGGAGTATTCCTTCCCTCTCAGTTTTATTAAAGAGTTTGAGGAGTATGGCATTCTTCCCTGAAGGTCTCGTAGAATCTAGTGGTGAATCCATAAAGTCCTGAGTTTTACTTAGCACATTATGATGGGACTGTACGTGTCTTGGTGCCAGGCAGCTCTGATTTGAATTAGATCATTCCTGCTGGCTTGAACCACTGATGGTACATACATAACTGTCTCATTGGGTGGCTTGTTCCACTTCTCAGGGAATCTTTGATTACAAGAATGCAAAGAAAGGCATTGGTTTAACAGACTAGCTGTCATGATATTAAATAGTTCCTTAAGGAAACCATTAAAATGATATAAAAAGTAACATAGCTAATTTGTGGTACAGCAGTTGTAAATGCATATTACAGTATACCCACCAGTGATGGAGTACTTATAAAATTTCATGTGAAAATGTAAAGAAATATTATTAAACCATGAATATAAATACATTTCTTTAAATGAAATAAATTTGACTTGTACTTTTTAATTGGTTCCAATAGTTTATATAATTTGAGCAGTAATAATTTAAAATTTAAGCAACTATCTAGATTCAGTCCATTTATTGACCTTTTATTAATTTATTGGTAAAAAGACTGATAAAAGTGATTTAGATCTGTTTTTACCACCAGTGGTCCCAAGTCGTGCAATGGAAAACTCATTCGTGTACCACCAGTGGTTCAAAACAGTGGGAACAAGTTAGTTGATAGGCTTTTTTATTCCTAGCTTAGTTTCATTACTGTTACTGGATTATTCAAGATGTTTGTATCCTCTTGGTTCAGTTTTAGTAATTCATATGTATCCAGGAATGTATTTGTTTCTTCTGGAGTCTCCAATTTACTGGAGTACAGGTTTTCAATGTAGTTATTAATAATCTGATCTCAGCAATGTCCATTGTGATTTCACCTTTTTTTTCTTACATGCATTATGGTCTTTTCCTTTTTTGTAAGGTTGGCTAAAGGTTTATCTTTTTTTTCTTTATTTTGAAGAACCAACTGTTTGATTCATAGAAAAATATTTTTTGATCTCAATTTCATTAATTTCTGCTCGATCTTTATAATTTCCTTCCTTGTACTAGGTTTGGGCTTGGATTCATATTTTTCTGGGACCTGGAGGAGCATCATTAGGTTATTTATTTGAGCTCTTTTTTTGATATGGATATTCTTAGCTATAAAATTTCCTCTTAGGACTGCTTTGTGCTCTATAGGGTCTAGTGTGTTGTACTGACATGATTCTGGGAACTAATTTCTTCCTTGATTTCTTCTGTTATGTATTGTTTATTCAGGAGGGTATTGTTTATGTTTTTGATAATGTCTGTGGTTCATTTTGCTATTTCTAGTTTCATGGCACATTGATAATATGCATGGGATAATTTCAGTTCTTTTGTATTTAAGTGTGCTTTATGGTCTAGGGATTGGTCTATTGGAATAATTTCATGTGCTCCTAAGAAGAATGTGTATTCTGATGTTGGGTGGGATTACAGAGTTTAAGTCCATTTGTTCAAAGGTGTGTTTCAACTGATACTTTTGTCATTCTGTTTCTCATAATGTGATATTGATGTCCCCTACTATAATTGTATTGGTGTATATTTGATATTTTATGTCCTGTAGTGTTTGTTCTACCAATTTAGCTGTGCTGGTGTTTGGCACATATATGTTTATAATTGTTATCTGTTTCTCTTGAATTGTTTCATTAACACTTTCCTGCTGGCTTAAATTACCGGTGGTGCATGTATGACTTCTCTGTTAGATGGCTTGTACTACTGGTGGTGCAAATGGATCTAATCACTTTTATCAGGTCTTTTTGTTAATAAAAAGTAACAAAAGGATCAAATCTAGGTTAGTTGCATGAACTTGAATAGTTATTGCCTAAATGTAAGTATTAGTACTATTCAGACCAAGTAAAATTATTGCATAATCAAATATATTTCATTAGCATATTCATAAATAGATTATCAGTAATTCCTTAAATTTTAACATAAAAGTCTTGTCAGTTTCTCATAACTGGTATATATAATATATATTTGCAATTGCTGTACCACAAATTAGCTGTTATGATTTATTAATACTATTTTAATATCTTCCTTAAGGAACTAATGTGATGAAATCTGGTCTGCTAAATTACCTTTCTTTGCATTATTGTAATCAAAGACTGCCTGAGAAGTGACACAAGCTGCTCAGTGGGGCAATCATGCACATACCACCAGTGGTTCAAGCCAGTGGGAACAATTGAATTCAAATCAACTACTTGACAGCAAGACATGAATTTTGGCCTAGTTGTGCCCAACATATAGTGACATTCTTTGCCTCACCTGATAAATTTTGACTTGATTCCTGTTTTTTCTGTAAATAACAGCTATTTCTGCTTGTTTTGGGGCTTCTGTTGCATGGAATAGATACTGTTCTCCATCTTTTGACTTTTAGTCTGTGAGTATCTTTTTGGGTTTAATGTGTTTCCTATCTACAACGTACTGTTTTATTTTGTTTTTTGATCCAAACTGTATTTTGAGTGGGGAGGTTAGATCATTCATATTGACAGTTGTCACTGAAAGGTGTTGACTGATTCTTGTTGTGGCATTATTTATCTGCTGCTTTTCTGTGCATTGTATCAGGTGTGTTCATTCCATTTTAGACTTATTCCCTTCATAGTCTTTTTCCAAGATATCCTTGAGAATTTTTTTAATGGTGCTCATTCAGTGATCATGATTTCTTTCTGTTTTTCGGTGGGTGCGAATGGTACGGGGACTTGAACTCAGGACCTTGTACTTTTCAGGCAGGTGTTTTGCCGCTGAGCTACATCCCCAGACCTAGTGGTCTGGATTTCTTAAGGTGCTTTTCATCATGGAAGGTTCTTACTTTGCCATAAAGTGTGAAAGATAGTTTTGCAGGATATATTAGTTTGGGTTAGAAATTGTTTTCTTTTAAGGCTTGAAACACTTCACTCCAAGCTGTCTTGGCCCTTAAAGTTTCTGTTGAGAAATCTGTAATTCCGATGGTTTTACCTTTATAAGTGATTTGTTGCTTTCCTCTAGTAGCTTTTAAGATTCTGTCCTTGTGTTGGACTTTCAGGATTTTAATTATGATATGACATGGAGCATTTTATTGTGGCTATTTGGATTTTGCATGCCTTATCTGTAGGTTAAATTCTTTCCAAATACTTGAAAAGTTTCCTGCTGCTGTTTCTAGAAACAGTTTGCTATATGTGTTGCCTTCTCATTTTTCACTAATCTTAATTAATCTTGGTCTTTGTGTCATATAGCAGCTGTTGATTCCATTTTCCCTGTTCTCTTGTTTTTAAGTTATCTCTGAGTATCTGGTACCTGCATCTGTCCTGTCTTCCACTTCTGACACTCTGGGACTGATACTTTCAATAGAATTTTTTATCTCCTAGGTATGTTTTGTACTTTTTCATGGACAATAATTCTTTGCTAAACCAGTTGTTTGTGTTTTGTATCATTTTCAGTTCAGCTTGCTTTTTATTAGTGTCTTCTATGAACTCACTGATCATTTTGTTAAGTCCATTATCAATTTAGGGTTAGGTGTGTGTCCTTCGCAGTTAGACCTTAAATTTCCTGTGATCTATCTACAGCTCATATCCACTTGATGGTGGTCTTGTGGCTAGTCATTGTGGTAGGGTGACCCCAGAAAGCCTGAAGTGTAGTTCTGTAACCCTTTCTTAAAACTATCCCTCCCCTAAATGGCTCATAATTAACACATTCCCCCTACTTGAATCAACATTCAAGAGACATATGAATACAGTCTTGTTGCGAATGTGTTAAAAACTCAAATATGGTGAATATGGCATCGAATTTCTTTAACTTTAGCATGTCCTGGTGGGGGGGAGTCATTTTCGGAGTAGAATCCCATGTGAACCTGAGGCTAGCATTGTCCACTCTCTTCACTGTTTTCCACTGGAGCTGGCAACTCTGGTTTTACCTTGCGCTAATGAGGACATGTTCAACTTCCCCAGGAGTTGGGATTAGCTTTCCAAACTACTTCATTCTTTGCACTGTATTCAGTTTTTCTAACTTCTCTGTATGTAGTTAATTTTCCTGCAAGGTCCCTCCTGTTTTCTGGAGCTCTACTTTTTTTCTTCACTAAGTTGTTGTTCCAGTTCAGGTCTCAGAGGATCTATGTTTATCCCAGTGTATTCTTGAATATCTTGTCTTTTGATTACTCATAGTTTCTCAGTACTGCTTGGCCAAAGCATACTAGTTGTGATACAGTTTATATTTAATCTTTAACAAAGTGGATAATTATGTAAATACCTAGATGCTCTCATAATTTACCTTTAACAATTGTTTAAGTTCTGTTTTCTTGGTACATATGTTAGAATTCCAAATTTGTTCCATATTCATATAAAGGGAACCAAATCATCTGGTCAAGTAGTTAATGTCTGATGTAGCAGTGTGTCATTGTTCCTGTATTTCTACAACATAGTTGCCTGGATTTTGTAGACTACAACAAGTTTTTTCTTGGAACTACAGATTTTAAAAATCATTTTCTTATAGCATTTTTATGTAATTTCAAGAAAAGATTCTTAAAATATTGTACTGGAAGGTACAGCAAATCTTTTATTTGTTATTAAAAAAGTGGTAAAATTGGGATTCGTTATTTCTGTTTTGAATGCCATATTCACTATATATTCACAAAGCTACCAAATAAATTATGACCAAAAAAGCCCTCCATATTTTAAATCTACACTGCCTTTATGTTTGTATTTTCTTCATAAAGGCTGTACTGATCCACATAAGACATGAAATAGTTTATGGAAGAAGAAAATTAGGTAATGGAAAGATAGTTCCATCTGTTTTATTATTCTGTCATAAAATGCAATTTTTGAAAGCATCTATTTTATTCGGAAGAATAAAATTCCTGGCAAACCATGAAGATTTTTCTGAGCTATCCATGTAGTGGTAATGCTTTTATTTAAGTGAAAATGAGAATTTTTTTAATACAATCTACAGTATTTTATGATAGTTCAATATTTGAGGGCTTGCTATGCTTTGGCAGAGTTCCCAATCTTTAACATTTTTGTGAGTCAAAAATACATATTAATAAAGTGTGCAGTAATACATTTTGTATTCAGTACTCTGAAAACCATATATATTACACAATGAATTTGTGGGGATTTCGAATTATGGATATGAGTTTAATTAAAACACCAACTGCTATTTCTCACTCCAAGAAAGATAATGTACAAGTTGCACAAAACCAGTAAGCCTTTCAAGTCTTCAGCATTCTTGAAACATTTTAATGTTAAGATTTTTATATCCCAAAGATCCCCTTTAAGGTTTTTTCAGGATGCTGAGAATGTTGGTGAATAGACCTATGTCAAGGACATTACCCCGATTTTTACAAAAATAGTATTAAAAGTGTCAGAAAAGAATACTTAGGAATTATAGGTATGTTTGTACTTGTGAAGTTGGAAATGGATAACTGTCAAAAGTATTATTAGACAATTTGCCACTCTGCATTTTTTTTTAAATCAACAATATTGTTAACAAAAATTAAGGGATCCTAGAAAAGGAGGCCTCTGGCACTTAATGATTATGTCTCAGGTAGCATCAATAAAAACCAAAAAACTTAACTGTTGGCAAAAATTCTTTGATTGCTGATCTGATTAATTATAAGAGCCCTCACATACTATATTTGTAATGCTAAAATAGATGAAAAGTATATTTTAAATATTTTATGAGTACCAAACCAACCGATTTTCAGTTAAAAGAAGTAGAGTTTTTGTTTTCTCAAGATCTTCTTGAAAGAAGAGGCAATTAACTCCTATTTTGGGAGTTCTCGGAAAAAAAATAGAGGTTTATTTTTAAGGTGCCAGGAATGGGAAGAGGGTGATAGGTTACACAGACTTTGCATTAGTGCAAGTTCTAATTTAGGTTAAAAATTGGAAGCGAGTAGTACAGTTTTTCCCTCTGAGGAGTTTTATTGACTATGAACATATTAAAACTTTATAGAAAAAATGTTAATTGGAAAACACATCTGATGACGGTCTCTCATTTTCTGTGAAAGGAAACTCAGAAATGATAATCAGCATTCTGAGTTGGTTCTCAGGTATCCTGTGCTGTGTTTTGTTTTGAGATAGGGTCCCACTATATTGTCCAACCTAGTCTTGAACTAGTGGGCTCCAGTGATCCTGCTGCCTCAGCCTTCTAAGGAGTTGGCTCTAAAAGCACATGCCACTGCTTCCAGTTCCACGGTGTCCTTTTTATCTTCCCTTCACAAGACCACTTCAGCAGGATATGCATTTTCACATAAAAGCATTAGTCACTCTTCAGACCTAATATCAAGGCTCTCAGCTCCCAAGACTTTCTGTGTTACACTAACAATTTGTGAATTCTTTTGCCTCATTTGACCTAGAGATTTTCCAAATTTAAACCTGGAACATTTTTGGGTGTAGCTCTAGCCATGCCCTATTGCCTAACAAGAGGGCATTTCCTACCTGCAATTTAATCAGAGCTGCTGGCTTGTATTAGTGTTCAGTATTCAGCTTCATTTCATAGAAGGAATCCATGACTATATTGAACACCAGTGTGCTGTGCAATATTTATATCCCCAAATTTTGCTATTGAACTGTCTTTTCACATACTCTTAGACTCTATCTCCATCTTTGTTCTTGTTTTGAAAAAGTGTTAAAATATGTATAGTATTGCTATCATTAAGGGAACTGAATTTGTATTTTAAAAGAATACTTCAAAAAGAAATTTCCATGCCAAGAATTTTTGGAGAATTCCACCGACCATTTAAAGAACAGCCCCAATTCTACATGATCTCTTCCGGAAAGTGAGAAAAGGAAAGAATATTTCTCAGTTCATTTTATGAAACGTGCATTAGACTGAAACCAAAAGTAGAGATAGTAAAACTACAGACCAATATCCTTCATGAGTATAGATATAGCAAAATATTAGCAAGTAGAATTCAGCAGTATTTTAAAAGACCATATGGGGTTTCAGACATGAAAAGCTAGTTTAACACTTAAAAACCACCATATTAACTAAATAAAAAAGTTACATGATAAAAAACACTTAACAAAATTTGCTATCCTTATGATAAAAACCCTCTCAGAAATACAGGAGAAAAGAGAAATTCCTCAACTTGATAAAAAGCACCTACAGCAAAACTACAGGTAATGTCTTACTTTATAGTGGTTGATGACTGAATTATTTTCCCCAAGATTGAAAAGGTAGCAAAGATGTCTGCTTACACCACTATTTAACACAGTGCTGGAAATTCTAACTAATGCTATAAGGCAAGAAAAGAAAAACAATTATACAAATTGAAAGGAAGAATTAAACCTTTATAGTTTGTTTTCATGCAAAATCCTAGATATAAATGAGAAGAGTGAGGTTCCAGGATAACAGAATCAACATACTAAAATTAGTGATCTTTTATACATTCCATTGAACACATGAAAACAAAAATCAAGTGCCAGTTATAACAAGAAAAACTGACATACTGAGGTATAAATGTAGCAAACTGTGTATGACTTGTAAGTTGAAAACTACAAAAAGCTAATGAAAGAAATTGAAAATCTAAATAAGTGGAGAGGCATATATGTTCATGGATTGAAGACCTAACATAGAAACTGTCAGTTGTCCCCAAACTGGCAAACAGATCTAACATACCAACATCCTCACACAAGATTTTTTTGTAGCCACAAGATGATCCTAAAACATATATGTAAAGGCAAAGTAACATGAGTAGCTAAAACAATTGCAAAAGAATAAAGTGAAATTTCAAATTTCAAAACATATACAGCGTTATAGTCATGTTCCTATGGCCCTGCCAAGTCTCATGTAATCATGGCATGGAAGCAGCTGAATCTAGTGTTCATGGTTGGTTTGTTGTCTGGCACTGGGATTGATGGTGTGAGTGTGATACCCGCCTGGGGGTGGAGTCTATATACAGTGTAAGGGTGGGAAGAAGGTGCATCTGCCCTCTCTCGCTGGTTAGTGCTTTGCTGTTTTGTGGCCGCCACGAATGGCTGACCCGCCACACAGCCCTGCCTTGCAGCCAGCTGAATATGGACTGAAACCTCTGAGAACTGTAAGAAATAAACCTTTCCTTCCCTAATTTTGGGCATTAGGTGTTTTGTCTCAGCAATGAGAAAAAAGTAACCAAGACATGCACAATAAAGACTTCTTGTTGAAGGGATCTTGATGGAAGGATAGACACATAGATCAATGGAATAGAGGATAGATCCCAGAAAAACCTACACAAGTGTCCAACTCACTTGATAAGGTGCAAAATTGAATGTAAGAAAGCCTCCTCAACCAGTGGTATAGGGCATCATAGGCAAAAAACAAAATGGACTCAAGTCTCACAACTTATTCAATTAAAAAGGATCATGGACTTTAAAATGTAAAAAAAAAAAAAAAAAAAAAAAAAACTACAGGTAAACACGTTTGTAGACTTTGACAGCAAAATCATAATCTATATAAATTGGATTTCATCAAAATAACAAAAAATATTCTTGTTCTGTTAAGGAATCTGTTAAGATTTAAAAAAATAAATTTTTAAAAATTCTTTTTATTAGTACATATTTGTTATACATATTGATCACATTCATCCTAGGGAATTTGTATGTGTATGTAACTCACCTCAATTCTTTTTTTCCCCCATTCCCCTCTCCTCCCTTTGACCTTTCTTTCCATCTCCATTTACATGAGTTTCAATTCCATTTTTTCCTTGGATTCTCTTTTTTTTCCTTTTTTCTTTCTATCTCCTTTGTTCCCTTTCCCATTTGAACATGTAAGATCAGGATACATTTGCAAACCACATATTTAGTGTATGTCAAAGTAGTAGCATCTAGAATGTATAAAAATTCTCAAAACAGTAAAAAAGCAAACCAAGTAGAACATAAGCAAAAGACAAAGAAATTTTCATCTAGAAATATATGCAGATGGCAAATAATTATATGAAAATAATTGATATTAGAGAAATGGCAACTAAAACCACAATAAGATATTACTACACACCTATCAAATTGCTAAAGGAAAAGCAGTGACAATACCCAATGTCAGCAAGGATGCAGGAAAATTGGATCACTCAGACATTGCTTGAGGAAATAAAATTTTGTACAGCCACTCTCTGGAAAAAGGTTTAGGCTCTTAACTGGCTAAACATGTAATCATTATATGGACTAGAAGTTGCACTCCTGGGAATTTAACTTATTTTCACACAAATACCTATGTACAAATGTCCATTCCATGTACTGAAAATAACCCGTATATCTTTCAGTGAGTGAATGTTTAAAGTGGTGTATCTTTACCATGAAATAATACCCTGCTGTCAAAAGAAACAAACCCAGCACTCGGGAGGCTGAGGTAGGCGGAGCGTTGTGAGTTCGAGGCCGGCTTGGGCTACAACGCGGCGCAAGGCCGGCCTGAGCTACATAGTGCGACCCTGCCTGAAAAAACCAGGGCCGGGAGTTTGGCTCAGTGGCTTAAGCACCTGCCCTGGCAGGCGCGAGGCTGTGAGTTCAATCCCCGGTGCCGGAAAAAAAAAAAAAGAAACAAACCACTGATACATGCCACACCCTAATTCAGTTGTGGCTAACATATGACATGAATGCCACAGCAGACTTGCAGAGCTCTCTCTGTCGGCATGAAAACTACTTCTCCCAAGCATCATCCAAGCAACTGAGCATTGATTGACAGGACATATAGGGGCCACACACATGTTCAGAAAGGATTCGTGGCACCAGGCAATGGTATCATGAGCTGTGTCTCCTTAGCTGTGAGTCATTCAAATTTTTGCATGGCTGGTTAGTGTGTGCCAAAGAAATATATATATATATATATATATATATATATATATATATATATACTTGGACTGGCTAGGAGTTTTAATACATTCATTTTTGTTAATAAGATTTTAGCTTTGAGTTTTCTTATGATGAATCAAAATTATATCTAAGATTTAGCAAAGAGAGGTCTAAGAGACTGAGACTCTTTTAATGTCTCATGTTTGAATCTGCATCATCATATTTAGTTGTTTGTGAAGAATTTATGAAAACAAGAGCAAGAGTATATATATTTGCCTGTACTGGCTATGATTTTAGCAGAAGCCCCCACAAGTAAAGAAATGCACTCATATACTTTTTTCAGAGCAAGCCAAAACCAGGTAGTCATGAAAGGTGCCCCTTTGTGCTGCTGGTGGTGAGCAAATTCAAGAGGAACCTCAACTGAGAATCATTGCTGCAGATTGTTGATCCAGGGAATTTCCAATTTTTTAGTGTTAACTAATAATATATTAATATATTTATATTATGTATAGGGATAGATTTGTATCGGATGCTTCATCTTTTTAATTTGGTGTTTTTGTAGTCTCCAAGTCTTGAACAACAAAAAAATGACTACAGTACCAAAACGCAAAACTGAAAACAGATAGTGGACTATCATTTCAAGAGGTCTGGACTGAATCATTTGGAGTGACTGAATGAAATGGGAAAGTGTTGTATATTCTGTGTAGTGAAAGTGTCGTGTGTCATACATCAAGTGTCATACAGCACATTGATACCAACTACAAAAGTGTTTCTGAACTTGGTGAAATTGAAAGTTTCTCTAAGGGAAATACCATTCTCAGTATCTTAGTTTTTGCGACTCTCTTTCTAAAATCATCTGACATCTAACTTTCAAATTTCACTGAGCATAGCAAAACTTAGCCCCTCTGTGATGAGGATTTTATCAAAATGGTCATGTTGCCTGAGATTAATTCCCTTTTTTGTGATTTCCCAAACAAGGATAAAATTATGTAATGCATCTCTGAGATGCTACTTAGCAAAAATACTGTTAAAGATTGAATCCTGGACAGAGCAGTGATTTTAGAAGCTCAACAAAAGACAGCTTGTTACTCCATATGCTTAAATGAAAGCACAGATACAAATAATCATGCAAGGCTAGCAGTAATTTGTGTTATGCTGTTGGCAATATCATGAGAAAAAGTAAGGGCTAAAACTGTATGATGCTGTGATGAAGGCTTTTTTTTCCCCACAAGACATAAGGTCAGAAAAAATAGTTTCGATTACTAGTGATGGGCCACCTTGCACAGTGGTGGCAACATCTGATTTCATGCAGTGCTTTGTTAAAGAAGCAAAATACCTGGTCATTCAGTTGCATTGTATTTTACATCAAAAAGCTCTTTGTACCAATGAAACCACCAAAAAAATTAGACAATATCCTTGAAGATGTTAAAAAAATGGTGAATTACATCATGGCTCATGCTCATGATATTCTACAGTTTCAAGCACTTCTTGATGAAGTTCAGGCGTAGTATAAGGCCTTACTTATGTACAATAGTGTCCAGTGGCCAAGCAGATGACAAGTGCTGGAGATATTTGTAGTCTGCTTGGATGAAATTAGATTGCTTACAAATGAAAAACAGCAGGAATATTCACAGCTCACTGACATGGTCTGTCTTAACAACTTTGTGGGGCTTTGTTTTGTTTGGTTTGGTTTTTAGATTTTACACTACACTTCAATGTACTGAACAAAAACTATGAGGTATAGGGAAAACAGCAGAAAGGATGTTGTGTGACATCAAAACACTTGAGAGAAAACTCCACGTTTTTGAGAGAGACCTTGAAAATGGATGGCGAAAATGTTTTAATCTAAAAATGCATTTAGAAATTTCTACAACATTTGCAGACAATCCCATGAGCCATCAGGAAATCTATAAGGAATTTTTTAGTATTGTAGCAGCTGCAAAGAATTCTTGTGACAGATTTTTGTAGGTCTGTATGATGGAGACAACCTGTGCTTTCATACTTCTCCAGATAAAGCCAAATTTGAGGAGCTTGATCTTTTCTGCTTACACTGGTTAAATTTTGGAAAGCTGGCAATGGAGCTGTTAGAATTTCAAGAACACTCCATTTGGAAAAATAAATTCTATGACCTGCAGTCAACACTAAAGAAGATAATATGAAGGGAGGACAAAGGGCAGCACAGTTGGGAGTTCTGCAAATGAAATCTTTAAAGTGTGAAATTCGCTCCCAAATAATTTTTTGGATTTTCTTTTAAGACAAGGTTTTGATACGTACTTCAGCCTGATCTTGAACTCACTATGTATCCCAGACTGGCCTCAAACTGGTGACGATCCCTCTACCTCAGCCTACAGGTGTGACCCACCACATCTGACTCTGTCAAATAATTTTAAGTCAGTGAAAGCACTTGGAATTATTTTTCTTACTTTGTATCACCTTATGCCTGTGAACACCTCTTTTCAGCTTTGAATTATATGCATCTGATACAAGCAATAGGCTAATAGATGACCTGAGTGTTACATGTGCTGATCTCAGACTATACAAGTATGAGCCAAGGTTTGACAAATGATCACGTGCATACAGCAACAGAAGCTCACCAAATGCAACCGCTTACGTTCCAATCAAAAGATGTTTGTATCGTTGAAAATTCTGTTGCTATGTCTTTCTTTGAAGACCCAAGATGTTAATGTAGGAATTATTTTTTTCTAAATAAAACCCTAGTTTTCAGGTTTAATTTTGGTGTCAGCACTTTGCGATAAATAAATGGGTTTTGGGTTGCAGTTTGAGAGCTTGGTCTCTGAAAGGTTCACCATCACTGCCCTACATGAATTTCCAAAGAATTCTGAGTGAAAAAAAAAAAAAGGTAAAATTGTGTGCCTACTTATATAACATTCTCGAAAAGACAGAATTATTAAAGTGTGAACAGATTAGTCCTTGACAGGGGGTGTGGAGGTGGAAGTAGATGTGACTTGTAAAAACTGACATGGGGGGGTTCTTATGAGGTTGAGGGTATCTGTCTTGGGTGTATCAATGCCAGCATCCTAATTGTGATGTTGTACTATAGTTTTGCAGGATTATACCACAGGGTGGGGAGGCTTGCTTAAGAAAACATGAGATCTCTTTATTATTTCTTTTAACTGCATGTGAATTTAAAACCACCTCAAAAAAATTTTAATTTAGAGGGAAAATTTTTCCCTAAAGTACTGATAGACAGATTAACATATACTTTGCTATATCTTGAACATATGGAATCTGGAGAAGTGCCTGGGAAGGAGGCGTGCTCTCTATGAAGGCTGAGGCCTTGAGAACAAGAATTTGAAGTTTATAGGCCAGGAATAGTAATGCTTGCCTATTCTCCCAGAAGCTGGAAAGCTGACACAGGATTGCAAGTAGAAGCACATCCTGGAAAACTTAGTGGAGTCTCATCCCAAAATAAAAAAAGGCCTGGTGTTGTAACACTGCTGGAAGGTCCTAGGTTCAATTCCCAGTACCCCCACCCCACCAAAAAAAGAAGTTTCAAGTATATAAGAAGAATAAGTCAAGCTGTGTACCTGAGAATTTCTGGAGGTACTGCAGACTCATTTCATTTCTCTCACTGATCACAGATGCCAGTAAATGAAGTGGTCCCCCATATACACTACTTCTTTTACTCTTCCATCAGCATTGGTGCCTAAAAGAGACAGAGACCTTAGACTGAGAACAGCAGAGCTCACTTGCCTGAAAATATGGGTGATGATAAAAACCTTACTTGTGGTACTCTACTTTCCCCCACCCTAGTACAGAAGGACTGAAATCATCCAAAAGGAGGCGTAGAAGTAGAACAAACATTTACGTGTAAATTAAATCTTCTGAAAGAAAGGAAAGGGAAGGAAAAAGGGAAAGGAAAATATGGATGTGTAAAATAAATCGATCTGACCTAGGATGACATGAGGAAAGCTTTCCCATAAGAAGTTCTGTTGGTATCTGAAAGCTGGGAAAGTATAAGGGAAATGTATTCTTGATGTAATTTTGTGCAAAAGAATAGGGAGATCAAATATGTTGCTTTTGAAGCACTGAAAAAAGGCCAATGTGGGACCAGGGATATAGTGCAACAGCACAGCTCCTACCTGGCAAGTGCGGGGTTGTGAGTTCAAACCCCATTCCAAAAAAAAAAAAAAAAAAAGGCCAATATGACTTCAGTGAGAGGCGTAAAGCTTGAGAAAGTATTAGTGTGTAAATCTTAATTTGATCAATGGGCAAGCTTGAATGTCTGGAGATAAAGTGTAGAATGAGGAGCTTTTCATTTAATTTAGATAGTGCAGGCTGATTCTGCAAGGGAAAATGAGGGGTAGGAAGAAAACCAGGAAAGGGAGTCTATACAAACCAAAGTGAAAAATAAAAAAATAGAAACTGTTTTCAGAACAACAGAATGACAAAGTGTCAAATGTTAATGAAAATTTTTTAAAAACCCATTGAATTTTTGAAAAATTTTGCATTAATACTAATTTATTTTTTATTTTAAAAACAAAACATAAAGATAAAAATGATAATTTTGAAAATAGAAAATTAGCGCTAGTTCATATATTGTATATTGTTATCTTGAAAGTAGTTGTTCAGATTGCAAGATTTAGGCCTGAAAAAAATGATCAAACAATCAGACAATGAAAACACAAACTGTTCTTTTTGAAGAACTAACAGGGATTAGTAGTATAGTTATCTATCTGGTATATATTTACACACACACACACACACACACACACACACACACATATATGTATAGATATAATCTTTTCCCTTTTTTTTCTCCTTTCCCCTATCCCAGTTGTTCTTTCCTTTTGAGCATATTCTTTCCCTTTCATTTTCACAATATCTATTGTACATTTTGGATCCTATTTACTTTTTCTTATTTACACTAGGGAGACAATGAAATACTTACACATGCAAGTATGATTTATTTCACTTAGGAGTATGGTCTCTAGTTGCATCCCTCTACCCACAAAAGCCTCAAGTTTATCCTTCTTTATAGCTGAATAATACTCCACTGTCTAAAAATACCACATCTTTTTTATTCATTCTGTGGTTGATGAGCATTTGGATTGTTTCCAAGATTTAGCTATTACGAACTGTGTTGTTATAAACATGGGTGCACATATATTGCTGTGGCATGATGTTTTGAATTCTTCTGTGAAAGTATCCAGAAGGGGAAGAGCTGGATTGAATAGGACCTCCAATCCTAGTTTTTTGAGGAATCTCCACACTGATTTCCACAGTGGTTGTGCCAGTCTACACTCCCACCAACGGTAGAGAAGGGCACTTTTTTTCCCACAGCCCCACCAACATTTGTTATTGGTTGATTTTGTGATGTTGGCCATTCTTTCTGGAGATGAAATCGCAGTGTTGTTTTAATTGCATTTCTTGGATGACCAGTGATGTTGAACATTTCTTCATGTATTTATTTGTCATTTGTATTTCATCATCCGAGAAGTATGTGTTCATCTCAGATGCCCATTTTTGGACTGGGTCTTTGAATTTGGGGGGCCTGATGTTTTTCAATTCTTATATGTTCTAGATATAAGTCTTTTGTCTGAGGGACAGTTGGCTAAATTTTTTTTGCATTCTGTGAGTTTTCTTTTCACTGTTGATCTCTTTTGATTTGCAAAAATCTTTAATAAGACACGATCCAAGTTGTTGATTCTTTGAAGTACTTCCCACGCAGTTTATGTTTTGTTCATGAACTCTTTGCCTACCCCTATGTCTTTAAGATTTCTACCTTCCTTGTCTTCCAATAGATTTATTGTTTCTGTTTTAATATTTAGATCTTTGATCCACTTTGACTTAGTTTAGTGCATGGTAATAGAATGGGTCTAGTTTTAGTCTTCAGCATGTAAAGAGTCAGTATTTCCAGCACCATTTATTAAAGAGGTTATCTTTCTTCCGGTGAACTTGTTTAGCCCCTTTGTCAAAGATAAAATGGCTAAGTGTTTTTGTAGTTGTGCTTGCATCTTTTAATCTGTTCCACTGATCCTCAGGTCTTTTTTTTTTTTTTTTTTTGCCAGCACCATGCTGATTTTATCACAGTAGCTTTGTAGTATAATTTCAAGTCAAGGATTGTGATCTTTATAATTTCCTCCCTCATATGAGATTTGGGCTTGACTCTTCTTTTTCTAGAAGCTTGAGGTGCTGTATTAGGTTGTTTATTTGTGCTCATTCTGTTTTCCTGAGGTAAAATTTCATTGCTGTATATTTACCTCTTAGGACTGCTTTCATTGCATCCCACAGGTTCCAGTATGCTGTATCTTCATTTTCATTTAATTATAGATACTATTTAATTTCTTCTTTAATTTCATCTATGACCTATTGGTTGTTCAGGAATGTGTTAATTTACATGTGTTTATGTAGTTTTTGCAGTTTCTTTTGTCATTAATTTCCAATTTCAGTGCACTATGGTCAGATAATATGCATGGAGTAATTTTAATTGCATTTACTTAAGCATGTTCTATGGACTAATATGTAGTCTATTTTAGAGAATGTCCCATGTGCAGCTGAGAAGGATATGTATTCTGATGTTGTTGGATGGAACACTTTGTAAACATCTAGTAAGTCCATTTGTTTACAGGTTTGATTCAGTTCTATTATTTCTTTGCTAACTTTTTGTCTAGTTGATCTATCTCTTTGTTACCATGGGGTATTAAGGTCCCCCATTTCAATTGTGTTATTGCATGTTTGATTCTTCATGTCATTAGTGTTTGTCTTATATAGTTGGGTGCTCCTGTATTTGGTGCATATATATTTATGATTGTTATCTCTTCTTGAATTTTTCCTCTAATAAGTAGGTAGTGACTTTCTTTATCTCTTTTGATCATTTTTGGCTGGAAGTTCACATTATCTGCAAACAGAATAGCTACCCTGGCTTTGCTCTGGGTTCCTGTCACATGGAATATTGTTTTTCATCATTTGACTTTCAGTCTATTGGTTTCTTTTTGAGTTAGATGTGTTTCTTGTATGCAGTATATTGTTGGATCTTGTTTCTTGATCCATTTTGCCAATCTATTTCTTTTAATTGGTGAACTGAGGCCATTTACATTGACTGTTGTAACTGATGGTTACATTGATATGTATTGGCTTGTGTTTGTTATGTTATTTCCCTGTTGTTGGTTCCCTGCTTTTCTCCTTTGTTTAATTGCTTGCCCTTCCTGGTGGTTTCTTTCTGTTATTGTTCTGGAAATTGTGGCCATTTTTATCTCTATCTAGAATATCTTTCAATACTCTTTCTAGAGTTGGTTTGGTGGACATGAATTTCTTCTTTGTCATGGAAGTATCTTATTTCTCCATTAATTTTGAGAGATAGTTTTGCAGGGTACATCAATGTGGGCTGAAAGTTGTTTTCGTTCAGGGCTTGAAATACTTCACTCCACACTGGACTTGACTTGAGAGTTTGTGTTGAGAAGTTGGCCATGATTCTAATGGGCTTTCCTTGATAGAGGATCTGTTTCTTTTCTCAAATAGCTTTTAGTATTCTGTTTTTATGTTGAATTTCTGGGATCTTGATTATTAAATGTCTGGGTGTAGATTTATTTTGGTTGTGACTGCATGGAGGTCTCTATGCCTCTATATACTTATCTGTGTATCAGATTCTTTTCCCATACTTGGGGAATTTTCTGCTATTAGTGTTGCAAATAGGGTTTTTTTTATGTCATTTGCATTGACTCCTGCATTTTCATTGACACCAACAAGCTTATATTGTTTTTCTTTGCATCATTTTAGAACTAATGGATTGTTATTTCATGGTCTTTTGCTATTTTTAAGAGTTCTTTCCTTTTGTGATTGTTAGCTATGATCCTGTTTTCAAGGTCTGAATGTCTATCTTCAGTTTCACTCAAGCAATTTTGCCAGTTTTCAATGGAATTTTTAATTTCCTTGATATCTCTTTGTATCTGTTTCATGCATTTTATTTCTTTCCTATATTGTTCATTCAAGGTTTCCATCATTTTTCCCATAGTCCTGTATTTCTTTTTTATCTATGTCTTCTCTAGCTATGCTGAGTAACTCCTTTATTAAAGTTGTCATTTCTTTCTTTACCTAAGAGATTATTTCTGATCTGATTTCCTCTATAGCCTCATAGATTTGTTTCTTTACTATACTTGCTATCTTTTCAGGTGTGTGACTTCCAATGTCCTCTATTTCAACATCTCCTTTACTTATTCCAAATAGTCTGAGGGTTTGAGATTGCATTTTGCTTTTTTGTTTCATCATTTTCACCTTCTGGTTAATATTTAGGTCTTTTCAGTTCCACTAGTCTTGACTGTCCATTGTGTGCATCTTAAGGTCCTAATGTGTGGCTGATGTTTACCCACTTGCTGGGTTCTGCAGTGTAGGGAAGGGGCCAGTCACCTGAATTTCTCCTGCAGTGCCAGTTGGGTGAGCCCTATATTTTCCTGGCTAACTAGCCTAGGCATATTGATGTGAACAAACCCTTAGCTCATGTTATTTCTGTAGCTTCAAACTGTTCCAGGTTGCCATATCCACCTGTCTGTGGTGTGCCCCCAGTCAGGACCCTCCTGTGTCACTGGGGATCTCACAGACCCAGCCAGGGTCTTCCAGGTTGGGGGAGGCCCCACTGGCACTCTCACCAGCCCACTTGGGGTTCTCTGTATGGAAGAAGGGCTCACCCATGCTCTTGCCAGCCTGCCAAAGTCTTCCAGGTGCAGGGAGAGCTTGCCGGGGCTCTTCCCAACTCACCGAGGTCCTCTGCTTGGGAGAGGACTCACTGCACCCTTGCTGGCCCACCGAGGTTGTCTTAGTGGAAGAAGGGATTGCTGAGGCTTCTGCTAGCCCACTGAAGTTCTACAGTGGTGGAAGGGGTCACTGATGTCCCCGTGGGCTGCCGAGGTTGTCTAGGTGAAGGTGACAGGCAGCCAATGCTCCCATCAGCTACTGAGGTCTTTTGGGTCAGGGCAAGGAGTGCCCGAGTCTTCCCTTGGCTGCTGAGGTTGTCCGGGTGTGGGGAAGGAGCAGCCAATACTCTCACTGGCCGCTGGGTGGAGGGGAGGGACCAACTCATTGAATTTTAGTATAACAAAGTCATCAACAAACCTGGAAGGTACTTTTGTTGTTGTTGCTGTTGTTATTGTATTTTTTTTAACGTTGTATATGAGCCAAAGGAAAGTATAATATTGATTGGATCAGTCAGTGCTTACTAGAGAAACAGATTTAGTGCAAGATATACAAATATATAAGAATTTACAAAATTGCCTTGCAGTGGCCTCCTACAGTCAGATGTGGAAGAGTGCAGAGGGTCTGTCTGTGAACTAGGGATCCAAAGAATCCAGTGAAAAGCCTCAGTGTAGTGTCTGATAGAAATCTGAATCAGGAAGCTTGTTATGACTTGCATCTAGATGTCCTCCCAAAGTTGCATGCTTTTCTGAGGTGACTGAATCTAGGTTGTATGATGCTAGTATTAAGGATGCCCTACCTTGGGTATGGGTGGTGCCAATCAATAAGAATATAGCCTGGATGTGATAAAAGGGAGAGGAAGACTTACTGCTACTGCTTCTACTGATGCCGCACTGAGGCCTGAGAAAGTCAATTAACTATTATCATAGCTCAGTCTTTGTCCCAGGGCACAGCATCTCTTCAGAGACAATTTTTTCTATTTTCTGCCTAAACTTTTCAAGCATCTATTTTTTTTTTCCATTATCGTCCTTTTCTGTTCTACTTACTTGATTCTCTAACATCTAATTTAGGACACAAAAATGCTTCAGGAATATAAGGTCATACCACTCAGAGAAGAAGCAAAGAATGTGAGGTGATTAGAACATAAAGAATTTTAAAGAAAATAGAAGAAGCCAAAACAGGAGACTGGAAAGGAGGTTCAGAGCATGATAAGAAGTTTGAACTTCACCATAACATACTAGGTAGCCACGGAAAGTTTTCAAAGTTTGGAAGAAAGAAAGAGATGGAATGGAAGGAGGACAGAAATGAAAGTGAGGTATGGAATTATCATATTTGCAGGTTTTAAAAACATGGTCACAATGATAAGGAGTATGAACTGGAAGCTGGGAGGACATTGATGAAAATTCCGAGTCTCCTGAGCACTAAAGTTTGTGGTTTTCTGATACATTTTATAGACTGAAGAAATTTCAGGTGCATATTTTATAGAGGGAAGGAAAATAGACAGTGTGAGGGAGGAGATCCAGATTGGAATTAACAGGATTCAGTGGTTTAAGTCAGTCTTCACAGAAAGTTCTTTTTATTGGAATTGGGCCACGTGTTAGATACTGAGTTGTGCTAAATGCCATTTATAACCAATACCCAAAATTGTAACACAACTGAAATGTTATAATTATCTCCCCAAGATGTAAGTGCTTTGCTTAGAATAAACAAAATATTTAAAAATAAACAGATTATTATGGATTAAAAACTGGTGGTCAACTTAACTCCAGCTGAATTACATCAGCATAATGTCGAGTACAGATGGCCCACCTGAGGAAAGTTGCCAGCGTAAATAGAGACGTGGTGAAGAAGAGGGAGGGTTCTTTCAAGAGTTGCTGTTTCAAGCCGATGGTTCTCCCAGAGGTGCTTGTCATGCTGGTTTCCCCAATATGGATTCAACTATTATCATCAGAGGAGCTCGGGACCTCATCAATGAGAGTGGCTGTGGTTCACCTTGGGTGAGCTCTGCTCCTCACATTGTGCATCGCTTCCTGGCTCTGGAGGGGAAGATGTGTGCTGGAGAAGCTCGTCACCCTGGGCTTCCTGACCTGTACTTGACTGTTCTCATTGTCAGCGGAGTGCAGGACCTTGTTGCCACTGAGGATGGCTGTGGTACTCTTCAGGGCAGCCCCGCTTCTTATTTTGAGCGTGACTTCTCGGCTCCAGTGCAGAACCCTCAGCCTGCTGCACAGCTCCTTCACCCTACTAGCATAGACCTTCTAGTTCCACTGCTGACCTTTGGCCTTCCCAGCACAGAACCGTAAAATAGACTGGCGTGAGTCCTTATTGTGGGCTCTTAGATTTCCAATTGGATTTGTGGGAGGCATTGTCGTGCATTTTGGGTCTTTAGCTGGACTCTCGCAGGACATTGCTGTGAGATCCAGGCCATTGCCTGAATATCCTGGGTCTTTAGCATTGCGGACAGATTTTCCTGCACTTTCCTGTGTTTAACTCTGGGTGACCATCATAAAACAGTATTCCAAATTCAGTGTCCTGTATGTATTTGTTCTCTCTGTAACCCCTGACTACAACACAGATTAATATGCCTTGGATTTTTTCACGGGGATTGGAAGAAGAGAACTGAGGGATCGGAAGGAGTGTTGGGGAGAGAGAATCCCAGGGTGGAAAGAGAGTGTAACTAAGCCTAGTACCAAAAGGAAAACACTTACAGTAAGGAGGAAAAAAATGTGTTTTATCCATGTTTGATATGAATAAGGACACACACATACCAAGAATTTTTCTAACTCTGAGCTTTTTGTTTTAATTAATGAAAAGCTCATTTCTTTATTTTACTGCCTGGATTAATGAAAAATTTCCCAAGACAAGAGTTGGTTTCTGCCTCTGCTTCCAACAAACACATAGAATAAGGTGGCTGAGTAGAGTAATTGTGACATCACCGAATAACTTAGAATATAAATTTCAGTCTTCTTATTTGTAAAATGGAGCTAAAAATAGCACCATCCTCACTGAGCTATTGAGAAAATCAGATGAGAATAGATTGGGGACTGGAAATCACCTTGTATGACATCCATGTTTTGGGGAGAAGGAAAAGCCTGGACAGCTCTAATGAAAGTGGCTTTCGGGCAGTTCTACCATCCACTTCCAGTGCTTCTTTCAGAAAGATCCTTTGGACCTCTCAGACCTGGTGTGGTCTAGATATAAGAACTGCTATGGAGAGTCTCAGTATTTGCTTCTCCATTCCATCTTCTGGAGACCCACACTTAGACGTCATTAAGGCTATGGGATAGTCACTGTTGAGCTCTGTGTTGCAAAGCATTTAAGTTGCATCAATCAAAAAAGACTCAAGAGAGTATATATGGCTGGTGTCTTAGTTACTTTTTTCATTGCTGAGACAAAATACTGGACACTCAAAGTTAAAGGAGGAAAGGTTTATTTTGCCTCTGTTTGTAGAGGTTTCAGTCCATAATCACCTGGCTCCAAGGCAGCGTAGCCTAGCAGAAGGGCATCACAGAGGAGAAACAGTTTATGGCAGGCAGAAGGCATCAAGTGGCAAGTGGTCAGTGATAACAACTGTAGCTCTCTTTCTGTCTATATTTTATCATCCAGGCTAGGGCAGGTAGCACTCACACCCTTAATCCTAGCGCAGCATCATGTCCTTGATCCCAGCATTATATACCTGGGATCAATTTGAGAAGTCTAGAAGCTTAAGTGACACAGCAGCTGTACATCCTGGCATTTAGAGGACAAGCCTTTACCACTCTAGGGTGTTGTTTATTGTGTTCATTTGAGAAGGTCAGAAATTTAACTAAGTGATTCAGCAGGAAGCCAGGATCCTTACTCTGTAAAAATCCTCAACCTGAGCCAGAGGAGGGCACAGAGGTGGTGTGAGTGCAAAACCCGCCCTGGGGAGGGGGTAACCTGCTTATAATATAAGGGAGGAGAAGAGGCTTGTTCTCCCCTTTTTTGTTCTGGTTGCTTTTACTGGCTGCTGCCTTGAAGTGTTGCCCCTGTGCCATGCCACCCTGTCTTGGACCTAGCTGATTATGAACCCTCCATAAACAGTGAGCTAAATAAACCTTTCCTTTCTTCATTTTGGATGCTGGGTATTTGTCTCAGCAACAAGAGAAAAGTAGCCAAGAGAACACCCTAAATTCAGCCACCACTCCAAAGCCCCACCTATGACTATATAAACTTTGTGGGGGACATCTAGACACAAGCCATAACAGCTGGGAACTCCAAAAATTACTCAAGCTGAAAAGAAAACACTCTGTACCTCTTTTTCTTAGCGTCTCAAGGAATGGAAAAAAGAATTGAAGGAAAAAGTGGATCTAGAGCTTTTCCAAATGACAAAGGGGGCCAAGAGTTGAAAGGAACAGAGAGGGATGGAAGGGTAGGGGATGAAAGAAAGATTTGTGTTGTGTTATATATATATATACCAACTCCCCATGATAAATTAATAATTATGTACTGCAAACATGTACTAACAAAAAAAAGTACTAACAACAACAAAATACCCAGTTCCCCAACATAATTAAACAACCAGTTATCACATTATATCAACTCACATGAAGTATACAATACAACTGCATTAGGTACACACTTCGCTGCTAGTTTTTTAGTATTTCAACTACTGTGCAAATAAGAGTTGACCTCAGGATCCATGAATAAGCACATTTCTTTCTTCAAATCCTGTCAATGATTGATCACTGTACATCTTTTATCTAGTTTATGCACATACAGAAAAACTTGTAGTTGTGTTACGTTTTGTATCCCAGTATAAATTCATATAACACTTTTAAAAAATCAAAATGGATAATTGCTAGTTACAATAGCTTAGAAGCAATGGAGGGGAACTGCTGCTGTCAGAAGAGTTAAGAATAGAACATATCATGGAAGAAACTTGCAGTTGGTTTTTGACTTCTGAGGGGACCACACACAGCCAGTTCTAAGGGCGGACTGCAAACAGGAGCAGGAAGTAGCAGCATATTGTTTTCCTTTCTCTACTCTACCTTATGGTCTCCCAGTTGCACTTTCCATTGAGAGAACCTAACTAGAAGCCAACTGCCAAATTAGTGTGGGAAATATAGTTTGTAGACATTCAGGGCTGGCATCACAAAACCAAAGGAAAAAAGAGTGAGTTGGGTATGAGATATGCTAAGTGAGTAACTGTTAAAGCTATTATCATCATTTCTCCCAGGGATTATTGGCAAATTAGAACTGCTGACACTTTGCCCTGATACCCATAGTCTCTAAAGAGGCAAGTTGATAGGGTCACTGTCCTAAATCTACTACAATTGTAACTCATGCAAAGATGAAAACTGAGAAATATCAACTAGCGGTCATAACAACTACTTTTTCTTGGTCCACAAAAATCAGACATTTCCCCCCAAAGTCCGTCATTGTTACTTGCTAATAGTTTATTTCATTTCTTATCCTCAAATGACTAACCTTTGTGTGATTCCATGCCCAAGACCTTTGTTTGTCTTCTTTTATCTATTTTCAGGCTCTAGGGTTGCTTTTTCTTTACTTTTTTTCTCATTTACCTCTCTATTTCTGATAATGAGGTATCCTGGGTGTTGATTCTTTGACAGTATCTTCCAGGTTCTCTCCTCAAAGAAAAAGATACTAAAGAATCTGCTATTTTATTTCAACTTTCTCTGTTTTTTTTCTCATACCACTGCTAGCCCACTTGGAAGAAACAAGCCTATATCTTTGGAGAATTTTAAGCTCATGCTCTGAAAAAGAGAACAGTAGTGTACACTTACTTTTTAATGTATCTCTTGTTTCTTTGTACATACATTCTTTTTACACACAAAAAATGTATGTGATAAAGAGTCATCTATAACATTTGAACAATCTAAAAAATGCCATTTAAGAGTCCTAGAATCTTCTCTGACTCTCTTGTACAGGTGGCAGTGCCGTCTCAGTGGAGGAGGATAACTTGGATTTACATAGGAAAAATTAAAAAAAATTAACAACTTCATAGCCAATTGTCAGAAATAATAGTCTTGCCACGGTTATTTTTTCCAGTTATGCTTGGACATACTAAAAAACTATAAGAAAGATACCAAGTGGTTATACTAATCAGCACTTGTTTTTCATTGCTTTCTTTTATATTTACTATTTTTATGGCATGCTTTAATAGGTACTTCACTTGATTTCAAAAAGTAAAAATTTAAATATATAACATGCTCGTATATATACACAGAGAGATATTTATCCTATAGCTGGTAAAAAAAGAACAAATATTTCATAAATATGTTAGTTTTGGGTTCTTAGTTGAGGCTATAATACTAATTAATTCTGCAATCTAAGTAAAGTCATTTAACCTGTAAGAATCCCACTTTGCCTCTTTGCAAAAAAGAGATAACCAATTAGATCAAAGATGGCAAACAAGAGTCATTTTGATTACCAACTGCTGCAAGCAGCCTGCTGAGTGCTGAGTTAAAATCCTAAGACTGAGTCAGGGCTTCATGAAAAATAGCACCAAGATCAATTAGTGTTGTCCAGGGTGAGTACAGGAGGTGGAGAACTGGCCATAAGTGCCATATATTTGTTCTCTCCCCAAAATAGATTGCCTCCAAAGTCTCTTGGGCTATGTCATGCCATTCAAGATACTTATCAACTAAATTTAAATTTATAAAAACAGAACTGGAAAAACAAATCTTGAAGTTCGCTGAGTGTGGATTTTGGAAAAACTTAGTTTTTCTGGGAAGCAGGAAGGAAAAAAAGATTTTCTGCCAAAACAGTTTTAGAAATATTTTAAGATAATGTAAATTTATCTTACTTTACCCCTTCTTTCATTCTCTCCTGAAATATTTATTAAGTGTTAACTTTGAAATTGACACAGTACTGGGTGTTGAATATTTGCTGAACTGAATTGAAATGGGGGATTGAAAGGCGAGTAAGGCACAGTCCTTGCTTTTGTGGAGTTCAGGGCTCAGCTGGGAAGGCCAATGCCTTGGCAGGTAATTATACTACATCGTGCTAAATGTTATAATGATTCGTGAAGCCCAGAAAATGAAATGACTAAGTTGTCTCAAGGAGTTTGCTGCAGATTTCTCACAGGAGGTGACATGTGAGCTGTGAACTAAAGAATGAATAAAAATATGTCCTTGAGAGGATAGTTTAAGTGTTTTGATACTACACTACAGAAACTAGAATTTTTCCCTACGAATCATTTGTATTTTGGAGGATAATTTTGGTTGTTAGAATCTAGAAAATTGAAGTACCACTGTTAATGGTTATTCTGACATTTGTTTAAGAAATTGGGATCAGGGCCGAGGATTCAGTTCAGTGGCATAAAGGCCTGTCTGGTAAGCGCGAGGTCATGAGTTTGATTCCCGGTACCAAAACAAACAAACAAACAAACAAACAAACAAAAAGAATAAGATGAAAATACATGTTTTGCTGGGGATTTAGTTCAGCGGCATAAGCACCTACCTGGCAAGCACGAGGTCATGAGTTTGATCCCCGGTGCCAAAAATAAAAAGCAATTGGGACCAGATAATGGGCCTGAAAATGTGAACTGACTAGCTGGGAGAAGAAAGACGAGACATTTCAGGCTGAAGCTCACATGTCCCTGGGTGATGACCTCGGGAGAGTTTAGAGGGGAGATGACAGATCTGTATGACCCAACTTGGATGCTCACAGGGAGAAGTGGAGGGTGCATGGGCTAGGAAGAGGGCACCAAGGGACTTATCAGGGAATCTGTGTGAGGATTTAGAAAGGCCAGAAACAAAGGGCTTCCCAGAGAGCACCTAACTTCTCCTGGGACACAGAAACGGGGATGGCACCTCCTGCTGGAGAACGACAGTAACCTGTGAAGTTATGAGAGAGAGCAGGGAGAGCCAGGCAGCAGGGCGCGCCCTTCAGCGGAAGAAATGTCATGCGAAAGGCGCCGAGTGACAAGCTTATCATGTGCTACCTAGCAAGAGGACCATTTTTAATATGTGTGAAAAAACAGAAGAAAAAGAAAAGGAAAAAAAGTCCTTACCACGGAGACTGGAGAAGTAGGAAAATTCTCAGACCTGGTGCCTTCGTGGAGGGAAGAGATCCAGATAAAACTTGTTCCTGTGAGCTACTGAAAACTGCTGGGGATGAGAAGCAATCACTGTTCTGATTTTAACATCATGTATTAGTTTTGTCTGTTCTAGAATTTCATATAAATGGACTCATACAGCTAAAAAAAGAAAAGGAAAAGACTAGCTAATATAAATGTTTATTTTTTAAATTTATTTTTTATTTTTTATTTTTTGTCAGTACCAGGGATCAAACTCACCACCTCCCATCTGCCAAGCAGGTGCTGAAGCCACTGAACCAAACTCCTGGCTCTTAATATAAATGTTTAGTTACAATTATAGTTAAGATAAATATAGCTACCATTGTGAATATTACAAATGCTGATGGGTATACTTGTTATTTGTTTATTAAAATGTCACCATATCTTAGCAAGAAAATAATATTATAACTAATGCACACTTTATTTTATTTAACATATTAGTGGTACTTTAAAATAATATCTCAAACTTGATAGTCATTTATCTGTACATTTGTAATTTCTTTTTTTTTGTTGCTTTTTTGGAACCGGGGATCAAACTCACAACCTTGTGCCTGCGGGGCAGGTGCTTAGGCCACTGAGCTGAATCCCCAGTCCTATTTTTTGAGACAGAGTCCCACTATGCAGTTCAGGCTGGGCTTGAACTGACTTTGTAGCCCAGTCCAACTCACAACGGTCCTCTTGCCTCAGTTTCTCGAGTTCTGGGATTATGTGCCACCACGCCCAGCTACATTTATATTTTCACATATGACTCAATAAATGCATATACAATAAAGCTATACTAAATTCTCTTCTCTTGACTATTATATAAATAATGTATAAAAGAAGTAAAATTAAAATTAGGTCCTTTATCTATGAATACCTAATTATCATCTTCCTAGATTAGATATTTCCTTTTGTCACCCAGATGACTTGTTAACTCTCAGTGCTTTTTGATACTTGTGACAGGTTTTATTTTCTTTAATGACTGTTCTTATTTTTGCCTTTCCCATATCAAGAATAACCAAACTTGAAAGATTTTAACAAAAAGAAAAGGAAGAAAGTAATTGAGGGAAGACAGGTGAGAGAGAAGAAAGAGGAAATAAAAAAGAAAGAAGGAAAAAGTGAAGAAAAGAGTAAGAAGAAAGAAACCCAAGGCAGGCGGAAGGGGGACTCGGTGGTAGACTTCCCTGACATGCACCTGAATGTTGTTATTCAGAGGCTGCGTTGCTAATACCTTCTGAGAAGCATGCACCGGCATGCACAACGCGTAAGAGTTAGCATATACCCGTTTTGACTGGAATAGACCATGGTTGATTTGATAGTCTGGTCCCTCCCTCGGCTGAACCTAGGGAATTCTATCCATTTACCTTACTGGAAAACCTTATTTATGAACTAAAAATGCAACCAGCCTTTTGTTCCAAGCAGACAAAACTAGATGGGTTAGAGAAATCAAACTTTGGTTCCTATTCTGAATGACATAGCATGGATGTCACGATCCATGTGACCAGTGACGGGAGCCGCGGGGTGACGCGAGATTAAGAAAAAACAAGACATGTAGAAAAAAGCTGGGCCTGGGTGAGATCAGACGTCTGTGAGGGAGAGGCAGCGACAGCCCAGCATGGTCTGCGTCTTTATACACAGTATAGAGGGGGAAGGCGCCCAAAGGGGCCAAAAGTGCAAGGTCTCGGTGTTTTGTTGAAAACATTAAAAGCGAAACATTCTCAGATCCGTGCTGTAGTCAGCAGGGAGGAGCACCAGGGCCGGCACCTGCTGGACTGGCTTTGCTCGGTTCCACCAACTTGTGCACACGGCTCAACCTTGCTCTGGCCCCGATGTGTGGTCGATTCTAGCTCAGCCGCTCCCCACACATGGGTTCTGTGTCTGCCACATAAGATTAGGGTCTGTGGGCAGATGAATCTAGTTTTAATCTGAGAAGCATGGTTTTTGGGAAACCACTCAATGAAGTGACCATGCTTCATTACTATTAATGAACTCTTAAGCAGACTGCCTCAGAATTGACAGCCAAGATTACCATTCCTTTCTTTTAACAGTGAGGTGTATACATTTGAGCAGAGCTGGGAGAAATCAACATTTAGCTTTCAATTTAACCACATTAGTTTCTGACTGAGAGTTTTATGGGTGGTAATTTTTTTTCTTGTATGTAATCTACAGGGCATAGCAAGATTCCTTTACAAGGTAAAAGGTGCTTTGTTTCACTTTGCATAACTGTTAGGATCTACTGAAGCTATACATCCATATTAAAATATATGAATTCATATTAAAATATACATCCAAAGACCCAGCAATCTTATTCCAGGTATAAACAGTGTCCATAGAAATGGAAATAAATGTGCACCAAAGTAAATGTACAAGAATATTCATAGCGATATTGGTAAAATCCCCAAACTGAAAGCAACCCAAATGTTCATCAGTGATAGAATATTCTGTACAGATAGTGACCTATTATGCAATGGAAAAGAATAGACTGCTTATACAACTACACTGATAAATGCTACAGACAATACTGAGTGAAGAAGTCACACACTCCTCCCCACATACACATACAAAAGAAACAGAGCACAAAGTATAGGTTTTGTATGGTTTCATTTGTATGAATTTCAAAATTAGGGAAAACCACATTGTGCTGATAGAACTCAGAAGAGTACTTACCTTTGGAGGGGTTGGTGCCTGGGGAGGAGGCTTCTGTAACCTTGGTGGCACAGAATCTCTTCATTTGTTTGGAGGTTACACAGCTATGTTTACTTTATAAACTTTTACCAAAGCATGCAAATTTATGCTTTGTGCTCTTTTATGTATATGCATTTTTATTTCTATAAAAAGTTTAAAAAGGTGTGGTGGCACATGTTTGTAATTCTATCACTTGGGAGGCTGAAGAAGGAGGATTATTGTAAGCTCAAGGCCAGCCTGGGTTCTAGTGAGTTCAAGCCCAGTCTATAAGCTACGTATGAGTCTCTGTTTCAAAAAACAAACAAACAAAAATTAAAGTCTAGTAGCAAACATTTTATATGTAATATTATTGTAGTCTTGAAAAGGTGAGTTTAATTATTTCTCACATACTAGGACATTAAGGTCAAGTCTCTTGTACAGGAATTTATCTTTTTATTTTTCTCTAAATACTTATGTGTACCAGTTATGATTGTCTGAAATTCTTTATAGTGGTTAATCCTGAGGTAAACAAAGATAAATTTTAAGAGACATTATGGTAGCAGATTACATAAAAGATTCTTACAGAATGGAAAAAATTTCCATTAGCTAATAATATTAATCATTGAGAAAACATTTTAACATTTGCATTGTGGTTTTATTGAATATGAATATTATACATTCACCTAAGCATGGCTTTTTTTGCTACCATCTTTACTTTCTACTGCTCTTCCTACTGTGTTGTACTATTTAGAACCTTTTTTTCTAGATGGAATTCAAGATGGCATTCTCTCTTTACCTGTATGAATTAGTCCTTAAAATACATGTATGTAGACTTTTTCTGTCTTATGGTCTAATATCATGTCTTCCCAGTAAATCATGTGCATAGGCATATAGAGTGATAACGAAGGAAGTCTTGTTGAAAGAGCTGAGGACAATAGTTGGCAGATCTTTGTAGGCAGAAAACTTTAAAAAGAAATCTAATGCTGCAAAATATTCTTTCAAGAACTTGTAGGGCTAACACTATAAGGCCTAGGCAAAACAAACAAGACGATAACATGTTTCAGCCTTTTCACTTGATAGTATCACAGGAGGTTGGAGGTGGGTGACAGAGGGCACAGAGAGAGTCATGGAAATGGCCCCTCAAATCGCTTAGGTTTGGGTGATTGTGTTCTAGGACCCTAAGACACCTTAGTACAATGGAGTAAATGAATTTCGAAAGCTGAACTGGTTGTGGCAACTTCACAGAGGGGACTCTGTCCTGCTGAAGGTAGGACTCTTTTGAGATGAAACCCACAGTGGCCTGAATGCCTTTCCATTGTGCTTTCTTTGTATATTTTCAAACTTCTCTTCAGTCCAATGGCATAAGGACACAACTCTGCAATCTCATCTATTTTCCAATGTAGGATAAACATGTTGGGTTTAGTTAAATTGTGAATGCTGATGATATTCATTTGGTACAGTTTATATTCTTCTTTTATCTCTTTATTTTTGACAGTGTAGGTTGGGACATAAAGCATAATTATATTCTTAACATCCTCCCTTAGAAGTTTTAAATCAGTTCATGAGGCTTTCAGCATGGCTCCTGTCATTTATCCATCAGCATTCAGTCCATTTAATCCAGGCCTTTCAGCCCAGCAGCCCTAGCCCCTGTTGTGAGTGATTGGGCTGCTCCAGTGCTCCCAGCTTCTCCTGTCACATCGCATTTGCATAAAGGAGGACAGATAACCAAATTTGAGCACACAAATGAAAATGCTAAGCGCTAAACCTGTCACAGTTGTTGTTCAACTAATTGTGAAAAATTTGATTTGCTCACCTTTCCCAGTTTGTCACGGGGACCCCTTCTCCAGTGCGCCTTGGCTGCTGCCTCTGTCGATGTAGCTTTTAAACTCTTGAGCATGAAGAGTCCGCCCAGGGGATTACTTACCTCTCCTACCAGCTTTTAATGTTGGCTCATCTTCCGGACTAAATTAGGCCACCATGGCAAACAAACACATAATTAAAAACCCAGGAAAGACAACTGCATTTGCACTTCTTAACTTGATTTTCATAATGCTCTTGTATGCCTCCGTGTGCGCTTCCATTTCATATTTTTATTTCCATATATAACCTTTCGGTAGGGGATATTTAAGTATGGGTGTCGTAGCAAGCTTTCTGCTATTTAAAAACTATGGACTACTTTGTTTCTTATTTTCTGTTCCTTAAATAACAAAAATTGTATAATGGGTCTTGAAAAGCATATTCCTATTCCTTAATATCTGACCTGACACACTGGTATACATTTTTAATCAAGGTTTCAAATGATTCCATTTGAAGTAGTATTAGAAACAATGGATAAAATTCCTCTGCGTACAGCACTCAGTCACAGGAGCTGTGTTTAAGTGGTATGTAATGTTGGTGTTTTTGAAACCTTGAATGTATAATACGCACAACTTGGTTCAGTATTTGTTATAAAGACACCTTAACTATATTCTTTTTACAGCTTTTAGGTTGGTAAATTCTTGGTGCCTATTAAAACAATACATGTAGTGTGTATATAGTCCAAACTCATTTTTCTGAAGTCACACAAGAAAATGTCTCCTTTGTTTAACTAATACCTTGGATTGCTTTGCTGCACTAATTTGCTCTTAGTATTTTAAGTATGTGATGTTCAAACAACAATGCAACAGCATTAACTAAATTTGAAACCTCTTAAGGTCAAATATAGCTTAAGTCACCTTTGAGAATTGGAAGATTATAATCTTGAAGTTGTGTTGAAATGAAATGTGACATTACAGTGACAGTTTGTGGTTTGCAAAAGTTGTATGTGGCATCATTTATTGCACTATTCCTTTGAGATTTACTTTTTAGTGGTCATATGAAGTGTACTAATGGAAAAATATTTTGAATGTAGGTACATATGTATATGTATTATATACACATATGCAATGATTTTATTTTATGCAGTCATATCCTAAATAAAATGATACGTCTTTCGATTTGTCATAACTCCTAAGATGCTGGCGAGTTAAATCTAATATGAAAATCGGAGTGGACGTAAGTCTCTTAAAAGTTCCATCTCCCAGCAAGTGCAAGGTCCTGCATTCCCAGTACCAAAAAAAAAAAAAAAAAAAAAAAAGTTCCATCACATTGTAGTTCAAAGAAGTTAGATTAGGTTATAAAATGCTTACTATTTTAAAGCACACATAATAGATTTAAGAGCTGAGTTTTTTATTTTTTGATAGAGCTATGGGATCATTTTTCTCCTACTACATTTTGTTTGTACTTCACAATGTTTATATCATGAAAATTTCTTATTTTGTGAATGATAGTCTCTGTGAGACTATGCTTAAATATCAGCTGGTTATATGCGAATAGTAGTGGTAAATATTACTTATAAGACATTTTTGTGTCTCAACCAAAAATGTAGGAGGAGGGACCCACAAAAATTAACACTCCAAGAACAATTGAATGCTACCTTACTAGATAAATCACTTTTTAAAACACTTAAGTATAAAGCCTTATATAGAGTAGGAACAAAATATACAAATAAATTATTCTATTTTTATTGTACTTCCAAGTCATGTCAATTTCTCCTCAATAAAATTTAGTATTCCTTATTTATATGCATTTAATTTTTATATGAGTTTAATTATGAACTTTATAATATGGTGGTAGCATTAACACTACGGCTTATAGTTTAGGTTTAATCATAGGGTTTCAAATGCTGTTTCATTCTTACAGTAGCTGTCTGACCTTTGGCATACATTCTGTGACATCCCTTAGATTTATCTTCTACATAATGAAGATATAACCTTTCTCTTACAGTAGTTATTAGTTCTAAATGTGTTAATATATATGATGCTTTAGATCAGATTTTGCTCAAAAATAGTAACTATTATTATAGTGTATTCAGAATTAATATATTATTTTAAAACTTTTGTTTTTGCTACTTTTTCATTTTTAATTGAGACAAAAAATTTTTGGGTGCTAAGTGTTGTTTTGATACATACTTATATTATTATTATTATTATTTAAGAGAAAAAAAGACACGTATAAGAAAGACAAAAAGCAAAAGAGACAAACAAATGACTAGAGTGAATGAACAATAGTAACATTACAGGTTTATAAAACAGGATGATAGAAACTTGACAATAGTTACAATATTGCGTATCATCATCTTCAAAATGGTTGTTTATGTTAACGGATATAGACATGTAAAATTGATCTAATCTCAATATCTAATACATTCAGCAGACATACTTATATTATTAAATGTTCAAATCATCTCATAAGCATATCTCTCTTTAACTAATTTTTAAACAGTTTTCTAAGCAATTATATTTTTCATATTGGTTACTTTGCTATTGCTGGAAAGAAGTACCCGACATTTGTAATTTAAAGGAGGAGAGGTTTATTTTGCTTGCAGTGGGTTTAGTCTGTAGTAAGCAGGCTTGAAAGCAGAAGCAGCATGGTGAAAGGTCACGGTGGAGGCAAGGTACTCATTTCCTGGTGGTCAGGAAACAGGAGAGAAGGGAAGAGCTGGGGATAATCACACATTCTTCCAGGTCATGCTGCTAGTGACCTGCCTCTTCCAATCAGCCCCCTCTCCAAACACAGGAGAGTATTTGGGGACATTTTAGATCTAAACTCTAACAATTCTGCCCTTCACCTTCATAAGGTTCATGTTCACCTTGCTATGTAAAATGAATTTAGTCCACACCTAAAAGTCATCAAAGTCTTAACAGTTCCAGCACTGCTGAAAAGCCGAAGTCCAAAGTCTCCTCTGAGACCCAAGGCAAACCCTTAGCTTCATGATGAAAGATAATGGCAGAGGAAAGCTGCTTATGCCATGGTAGCCAGGAAGCTGAGAGAGAGGGGAGGAGCTGGGGGTAAATGTTACTAATAATATTCCATAGTTTACCTAATATTTTCCCAAGTATTCATGTTACTATGTTTTCTTTTATCTTTCCCAGAATTATTTTGTCTTTGTGTGTGCATGTGTGTGTGAGTGTGTGTGTTGTTGTGAATGGAACCCAGAGTCTCTCACATGGTAGGCAAATACACTATTACAGAGACGTATTCCTGCCAGTCCCTTCTTTTTATTTTATAAGTGCATTTCTTTTATCTTTGTTCATTCAGACTCCCTTCCCTCTCAACCCACCTTTTGTATTCTTCTAGGTTAAGTTTCTAGAGGTGAGTTTTCAGTGTTATGAGGTATAAATACTTTATGAATTTTACAATATGTTGCACAATCACCATCCAAAAAGATTGAAGCACTCTACAATGTCACGGGCACCCTCACCAGTGTTGAGTATTCCTTGACTTGGCATCCTCATCGTCTCAAGTCATAGGCCCAGGCTGGGGAGTCTAAATTTCTACCACCATGTTGTAGCTTCATGCCTGCCTGATACCCCACTACTGATTCACTGCACTTTAGAACAATTATAACTTCTCATTGTTTATCTCATGTCATTGTCAGAATTATTCTTCTGTGACTTTTATTTCTTGATGGATAATGTTACAAATTTTTAATTTGTTAAAATAAAGCATCACACCATTTGTCATCTACCAGGCTTACTGTATCTATTTTATTGTATTAAAACACTCTGCCACCTAGTTCCAAAAATGCAGGTTTTCCACTCAGAGAGATAGAAATTTAAATCCTGATGTATTATTTACCAAGTTGTGTAACGTTAGGTAGATTCCATGGCACTTGGGTTCCTTGTCTTTTGAATCAAAACAACTGTAGTAACTTCATGGTTATTACGATGTAAGGTGTTTAAAACACTGGTGGGCATTAGGCATTCATTAAGTTGTATTTCATTTACTCCATCACTACCATATTCCTATTCCTATTCTTTTCTCAAAATATTTCTTGTGAATATTTTTTCTTATTTCCAAACCATTGTAAACAACTGAGATTCTTATTTATTTATTTATTTATTTATTGCTTCTGCTGAATTTGATTTTATTTTCCTTTGAAACCATCCTCCCTCACTTCCACATTGGACCTACTTGCATCAGCAATTACTTCTTTTATTTGGAAGTTTTTTTTTTTTGATACTGGGGATCGAATTCACAACCTGACACTAACCAGGCAAGTGCTTGAGCCGCTGAGCTAAATCTCCAGCCCTGAATTTGAAAGTTTTTGAAATGAATGTTTTCACATGTAGACTTTTTTTTTTTTGAGCACTAAGCTGAAATTTGGGTAAGAAAGTTGAAGTAATCATTTAATATGAAAAGAAAAGTTTTCAGTTTGGTAGAGAGAAAAGAAAGGAGGGGAAAGAATGTTTATGAAGCAATTTTTCTGGCAAATAAAATGAATCTGTACCAGAATGGCTCTAAGATATCTTCCTGATCTTGGTGTTAGCAGGACTTGAGATAAGAGAGGCATAGCTTCCAACAACTCTTTGGCTAATTATGTTTATAAAGTTCTTTCCACTTCTCTTGCCCCACTTAAATTTTTAATTGTACAAAACGTTTCCATGACCTTAGGAAACTTATAAGTTACTTGGAAAAACAAACAAAGCATTTGTAAAAAAACCAAAAACATATATAATGATATGGGACTAACAATGCTACCAGCAAGACTTGTCATAGATCGCGCTTTTCAAATTCAAGTGCTAAGAGAAGAGTACCTAAGTGTTCCCTAAAAGTGTTAACACTTATCTTTAAAAACAGCAAAAACACCATCATCATGTTAGTCATCAGCTGCATTTGAATAGCACTTTTACAGTATGCTGCTTTGTGAATGCTTAGACACAAATTATATTTACAGAGTCAGTCATGGTTCAGAAAGAGTATACAGGGGTTTTGATACTGGGCTGTGTCAAATGGGTTTGTCTAGCTGAAGAGGGGAGACCACACACCTGGTAGAAGAATGGATGGAAAAAATTAGAGAAAGTGAAAATCAGTGAGAGATTTGATTTTACTTAGGAGAAAATTCTTATTTAAGACAAAAGCTCCAATGATGAAAAGGAGTTGGTGTCAATGTAGTCAGGGGCAAGCTATAGAAGACTAGCATAATAAAAGTAATGTTTTAGGATGACGGTGCAGGTGGCATGCTGAAACTGGGAGATAGGAAAGTCTGGAGAAAGGGAAACCAGTTAAAAGATCATTTCGGTGGTCCAGGTGCACAGTCCTTAATATCATACAAAGCATAATGGTGGTGAAAAATTGAAAAGAAGAATACACAAAATAAATATTTTGTAAGGAGAGTTAATGGACATTGAGAAAAAGGTAACTTTTTATTAAGAGTTTTGATCAATTATAACAGCCAAGACCCATTCACCAGACAAATGACTTTCATGCTCATTTACAATCATGCTGGGCAGTGCTGCTTCTCCTTGATGTCTGATTCCTTCCCCTTCAGGCAGTCGAACGGGCTGCTTTCTCTGACCTGTTGACACCATGCATAGGTGTGCTGTACAATATGCTTTGGCCACAGTGGGTGAGTGCAAGTGCTGAGTGTTAGTACTGACTCTGCATCAGCCTGTTCTTCTTTCCCCAGGGGTCAATTGTTGGCACACAGACTGTGTAGGAGCCCTAAGACTGGAGTAGCAGAAAAAGAGAAGTCAGCACCTGGATATCAGCTGCCCTAGAGTGACTTGTCATCAGGGCCCACAGCAGACCTGGGAGCAGAGAAACAAACCCTTGTTGGACTTTTTTCTTTTTTAAATGAAAACATGATATAGGCTATTCTGGTTAATAAAATGACTGAATTGAAAGACTAAAATATATTTTTAAAAAGGCAATGATAGGATTCTCAAAGCCCTCTCTTCATTTGAAATGTCAAAGTATCAATCCTTGTATTTAGTAAGAATATATATTTTTCTAATCATAGTTATCAAATTTAAACAAGATAGTGATAATAGCTGATATTTACTAAGCTTTTGCTGTGTGCCAGGTCCTGTTTCAAAATCATCAAGTCTCTGCTCATTCAGTTATTCCTATGATTGTCCTAAGAAGAGACTGCTATTAATAAGGCCATGTTAGGGGCGGGGAAACTGAGGACAAAAGAGGTTTAGTAGTTTGTCCACGATGGATTTCATGTTATGTTACAGATTGGAAAACTAAGGATGAAAAAGTAGTAACTTGTCTATGGTGGATTCAAGATTCAAATCCATGTTGTTCTTACTGTAGTTCTACAGTGGCTTCCTAATGCATCTGGGAAAGGTAAGGAGTCCTTGGTGCTATGGATGGCATGGGCCTTATTATTTCTGAGAATAAAACACAGCTTTCTCTTCTGCTATAACTGCATTCATAAATCCTTCAAACTTTAGATATTTTCTGCTACTGATTAATAAATTAATTTTCAAACTAAAAGATGAGATACAGAGATTATTTTTTTGAAGACTGACGGTGCAACCATGGGTGCTGGGGTCCAAGACAGGTGCCTAGGTTCTTAGGCATAACTAATAAAGAATGGGAAAAGGCATGCAATGCTAAGGGAAAAGTAGCAAAGGTTATCAAGGTGACAGTGCTCAGAGTGAACAGCTCACACCTGTGAACACAAAATGACCCAAAAGCTGAAGGCCTATGGTGGGGCACCTCCCACTGGGGTCTTCTGGGGAATGGCTGACAACATGATTGATGGGGTGCTGAGTCATGTCAGCTGTGTCTGTCACACCTGGTCTTTCCCATAACTCACCCAGTTATAACTGTATGTATGAGATGCAGTCTGTCTGCATGAGCCTTCAGTGAGTGCCAGGTGAAGAAAGATTACTGCAGGTCACACAGCTAGGTCTGGTGTGTATGTATCCTGGCTTGGAATTTTGAAATTTTCCAGGGCAGGCTTGGGGGTCTCTGCTTTCCTTATCTCTGCTGTGTAGTAAGCTTTATGACAAAGGTAGGGAGGGGTTGGGCCTAGAGCATTGCTAGCGTCAGGGGAGGGGAGGGGAGTGGTTCCATAGTGAATGGGCGGGGAGCAGCCCTGGCCCCATAACTCCCAATGTACCACGTATAAAACGGCAGTTGTGAAGATGAGAAACCTTGATGAACCTTCAAGTGGGAAGCAGACGAAGCCTTGGCACATTGGATTACATTGGCACCTTGGCAGTCACTGAACTAGTTGGTTGACTATGTACCTGTGGGAATGGAAACAAACTCTGTAGATATGATGAGAAATCTTTGATTGTGGACCATTTAAATAAACATTTATCTAGCACCTCTGATGTACACAAAGCAGCAGTGGGAGTTACGAGGATCCAGAAATGATTATACATAATACCCTAGGGAGCTCACAATCCAATGATATTGTGACAACCATGATAACAACATCTAAAATTTCGAAGTATTAAATATGTGCCAGTAGTCTAAAAACCACTGAATCATGCACTTAAAAAAAGTGTGCCACACATTTCACATTCATTTCTCACTTAATCTTCAAATTAATTTTGCATAGCACTTTTTCACTACATTTGATAGAGACAAAATGTCTGAGATTTTGAGATGTCAAGTAATTTATCTGGAGACGTATAGTAGGGGGTGGCACTAGAACTCAAAGTAAATGGTCTATGCCTTTCTTTTAAATGAAAGATTTGAATGAGGTATGCAAATAAACACTTTATGTTAAAAGCTACAGTTTTTATAGGTATTTCCCACTTACTGGAAATGATGCTGATTTTCCAGTTAAAATAGTGACATGTAGGTTTATTTTAAAATAAATCAGTAGGTAAAATTTAATCAATTGAAATAAAAAAAAAAAAAAGTTGTGAAGGTGGTATTTGAATGCTCCAGTGCGGAAAATACTGCTCCATCCCACACTGTACCATGGCTGAAGAATGACTGAGTGAGGTTATGCTGCTGCAACCAACAGCCCCCGAATGGAGGGGCTTAAGGAAAATGATTGATTTGTGACTCACATTATACAGCTGGCATACCCGGAGGGGGATGGAGGGGCAAGGTGTCTGTGTTCCAACAGTCACTCAGGAGGGAGGCTGACAGAGGCTCCACTCTTTTCTGTCACTCAACTGGATGCTGGAGGATTAAGGAGGGCCTAGATCCCTGAAAGCCTTCAGGGCTTGGGCCATATCCTGAGGGTGAGTGGGATTAGTGCTTTTAATGGCTTTTGTTCTATTCATGCTACCACAGGCGATCAGGGCCTAAGAAGACAATACAACATGTCTGGGGACATCGCCAAGGGTTTTGCTATTCAAACCTAATGTATGAAAATCCAGGCTTATGCTACAAATAAATATGGAGATTTTTTTCCAGCTACAAAAGGATTCTTTTCTTAGATAAAGGATTAATTAATTGCAGGGTGTTCTTTAAGAAGGGCTGTTTGAGATGAATATTTATTTATTTTCAAGGTTTTTTATTTTTTATTATTACAGTATATAATGACTAATTTGCTTGTGGGGTGCTGGTTCTTGTATCTCACACAGCAAAATTCCCTTTTCATCCCCTTTCCCTCCTCTTGGATTTCTCCCTCCATCTCTTGATCTTTCCAAATTTGAGAAACATCTATCTTCCGACTTCCTACTATCTATCTTTAATTTTGCTCTTTAACTCTTCTATAGCCAACTTTTCAGAACGTCTTCTGTGATGCCGTTTTGCCTGTGACACAATAATGATAACAATGTAACTATTTAAAAAGTGCATATTGATCCCATTAACGTCACCAGCAAATGGGTACTTTTTTCTCAGAGAATGTCATGAAAGCAGGTATAACTTAGATTCTAAATGTTATAACCGGTACAAGTTTGAGATGTAGGAGCATTGCTGCGGTGTTTATTTAAGCGCCTAAACTCTTGGTTGGCTTTTAGATCAGTGCCTGTTCTGATGATTTATTGCCTACTTGCAGGACGTCTGCTCCAGGAAGTCCTACAACGACGACGCCGCGACTATTATCTTTGTCCCTTTAGAACCCAACACGGGACCTGGTTCCCAGTAGGTGCTCAGTCAACGTTTGCGGAGTGACTAAATAGACACTTTCTTGCATTTCTCAAACCAAATTCCGATGCCAAAGGCTTCCTAGTGAGTTTCATTTCTGGCATCCATAACTTTCTTTCAAATTCATCACTTCTTTTTGCCCTTTTGCTAGATGTAACAGTTAAGCCAATATAAATAAGAAATATGCTTCAAGAGGCCTAATATCCTTAAATTGTTGATTTCTGCGACTGGTTGAGATAAACGAGTGTATCTATACAGTCAAGAAATAAATTCTAGGCAACCTTAGCATATTTGTCTAGTTTTGAAACATTAAGGACAATTTATCTGCCATCACACTTTAGTTAAATACTAATGAAGTTTATGTTTCTCCTCCAAGATGAACGAGAACGACTCTGATTGCATGGAAACATTAAAACCATCTATTACATGGTCTGGAGAATGCTTTTGACTTTAATTTTCTATAAAGAGCATATGCCTGTTGTGCTTAAGTGTCCATTTCACAAAACCCCTGATCTCAAGTAGGACAGTTAATTAGTAGGAAAACAATTTGCAAAAGAATTAACTTTTGCCTATATTCTGTGATTTCCCCAACTTTTTCTTTTCTTTTTTTTTTTTTTTTTTTTTTGCTTTTAGGAAAATTTCTGCTACATCTGATTATGTCCTGAAGGATATGTATTGAAGTGGACTCCAAATTCTGTGTCACTTGTGCCACTGGGAGCACTGGTTCCCAAATGATCTCTGCTCCCTTATTCAAGCTTATGCATCATTCCTCATCCTTGAAATTTATGTGACAAGCTAGAATTGTTTGCATTTGCTTCTGAGAGTGCAAAACTTACAAAGAAGTAGAAAGCAGATGCACTCAGATTAGCACTTGAGCTCAATAATAAAGGACCTGCCAGTAATTAAACCACCTCCGCATAATGAAATGATTGTACACAGTATTGAGGGAGGCCTACCATAGCTAAAGGAAAAGAGGACCTGGGCTTTGAGGGAAACATTTACCTGCCAGATGTTTTTTTTTGATGCTTGTGAAAAATGACATTATCCAGAGGCATCTGGTTTGAGCATCTTTGTTTCGATGAAGTATAAAGCAGTGGTTACTGTATATTTATACTGTTTTTAAGTTTTAGAGGATCTAGGAGCCAAAATATTTTGGAGGTCTTTGTTAATCCGAGAGGCACTGTAAAGCAGAATGGATATCCTGTGGGTAGAGAACCAGCCATTGTCTAGCGACAGAGCGGATCCTCCTCTCCAGCTCATATTATTGTAGTTCCCTTTCAGAAAACAACACTTAAAGCTATTTAGATGGAGGGGAGTGAATAGGGATGAAGAGACCAATTAACCAATTTTTCTTGGCCTTTCCTCACACATAGACACATTCTGTACAACACCCCAGTTTTGATGTATTATTTTAATTAATCCCAGTCTTTTGATTCCTGCAAAAAGAAGGTTAGCAAATGTAGCAATACTTGGGAGTTTCTTTATCGTAAAAGACACATAATTTCAAGCATTTAATAAGGTAGATTTATTCTGGGTAGTTTAGCTTGCACATTCACTCAAACAGCCCTCCCCAAAGACAACATTAAAAATGTGATTAGTTAGCTGCCATCAATAACACAAAATAGGAAAATGCTCTCTGAAGGGACAGCTTTGTGGAGGGCACTGCACAGTGTGTAGTAAAAATATATGGCCTAATAAGTTTACATTTGCAGGCTCATTTGTTAAAACTCTTGAATTTCTAATTTGTGTCGGAAAGATAAATGGATGGAGCCA
>RJWM01013096.1:0-54474 GCA_004363535.1 Dasyprocta punctata | reverse complement strand
GTGTTTGACAGCCCTGGCAAACCAATGCAGATAACTTGTATGTCACTAAGACAGTCAAATTTGTAATAAGTCATGGAGTTGGGTCCCAAAAGAATCCAGACAGGTTTTGCTTTTTTTTTTTTTTTTTAAATTGTGGGATAGAATACAAGGCCTTTTGCAAGGTGGACAAGTGTTCTACCACTGACCTCTACCTTTAGTCTCTAGACAAGTTTTTTTTTTTTTTTTTTGGTACTGAAAACCTAACTCAGGACCTCACGCTTGCCAGGCAGGCACTGTGTCACTGAGCCAAAATCCCTGCACCTTTAGACAAGTTTTACAAAACAGTAAGGTGAGAAGTGAAAGCTTTCCTGTAGTTTTAAAAAAAGGAATCTTAGCACCCATCTTTTATTGAGTGTGAATGTTTTCTCTAGCATGGTGCCAAGTGCTCTCCACATGAGATCTCATTTAATTCTTGCAAAAATTGCTGGAGAAATGTATTGTTATTATACCTATTTTCAAATGAAACAGGGTCGAAGATGTAACATGACTTAACTCATACATACAAAAATTGCAGACTTAAAATTTTAACTGGGTCTGGCTTGCTCTAAAGTCTGCATGCTTCACTTCTGCCCTGATACTTTTTTCTTGGTTACTAGTATTCTCTTTGCTCAGTCAAGACAACTAAGCCTCTGTGGAGAAACAATATGGGACTCTGAAGGGCACTTCAGAGATTCGATGCTTCACAGGTTAGTGTTTTTGGGATTCTGTACTCAGATTAATTTGTGTTTTTAGATTCTTGCTCTACTTTACAAAGGAATGAATCCATTTACCTGAATTTTTTTTTGAGAATTTAGTTCTGATGGCTGCTGTGGTTTGCATGTTGGTATTCCTCCAAAATTCTTTTTTTTTTTCATTTAAGAGAAAAAAGACACAAAAAGAAAAACAAAAAGCAAAAGAGACAAACAAACAACAACAACAAATCCAATACAATAACATTATAGGTTTACAAAACAAGATGATAGGAATTTGACAATGGTTGTAATATTGCATATTGTTACCGTCAAAGGGGTTGTTTAGATTGACAGTAAAATTATCTAATCATATGAGTATTAACTGTTCTTTTTCAATAACTAATGCATTTAGCAGTATAGTCATTTTAACTATCTTATGTATACATATATACAAATTTATGTCTTTTTCCTTTTCCCTTCCTTCTTTCCTTCTTTCCCCTTATAATACCTCTGGCTATCTTCAAAAAAACTGCCCATACCATCAGGCATAATGTAATCAAACAAAATAATACAGAATAAAACCACTAAAAACAAAACAATGGAAGCAATACAGGACTTCAACACAACAGTAAAACAACACTGGTTACCATAATGCCTCTTGTTATTTTCTAAGCAGTTGGCTATATCATCAGTCATAATACAATCAAACAAATCAAAATAGGATAAAATCACTCAAGACAAAACAATGAAAGCAATACAGGGCTTCAAAACGAGGTGATCGGATATCAATAATGCCTACCATAATGTATTTTGCTATCTTTGAAATAGCTGTCCGTGCCATCAAATATAATAAAATTAGATAAACTGAAATAGAATAAAACCAAACTAAACAGAACAATGCAAACAATATAGGACTCGAATCACAATAATAGATTAACAATGGCCACTGCCTTCCTTTTTTAGACACTTCCTCCCCTTTCATTTTTACAATATGTATTGTGTATTTTGAATCCTACTAACTCCTTTAGTTTTTTTTTTTTTTTTGTACTAGGGAGATAAAATGATGCTCACCCATTGCTCACCCACGTGGCTCTGGGCCACTACATCCATGAACATGATCTTAAATTGTATCCATTTACCTACAAGAGGCTTGAGGTTATTTTTCTTTATAGCTGAGTAGCTTTCCATTGGATAAAACTGCCATATCTTTCTTGTCCAGTATGTAGCTAATGGACAACCTACCCCCACTTCTTTCTGGTTCCCTGTCACATATAGCACTGTTCTCTTTCCTTTAACTTTCAGTCTATAAACCCCTTTTTGAGTTTAAAGTGTTTCTTGTATAAAGCATATTGGTAGATCCTGTCTCCTGATCCACTCTGCCTGTGTTTCTTTCCATGGGTGGATTGAGGCCATCTACGTTAATGGTTAAGGCCAACATGCACTGCCTCATCTCCACCATGTCACTTTCCTGCAGTTGGCTGCCCACTTTTCCTCTCTACTCAGTTGTCTGCCCCACTTAGCAATATCCCTGTGCCACTGTTTCTGGAGCTGTGGTCTTTTTTTTATCTCTCTCTAAAATGTCCTTCAGTATTCTCTGTAGGGTTGGCCTGGTGGTCATACATTCCTTCAGTTGTTCTTTGTCGTGGAAGTATCTTGTTTCTCTGTTGATTTAGAAAGATAGTTTTGTGGGGTACACCAATCTGGGTTGGAAGTTGTTTTCTTTCAGGGCTTGAAATACTTCACTCCAAGCTCTTCTTGACCTGATGGTTTGTGTTGAGAAGTCTGTTGTGATTCTGATGGGTTTTCCTTTGTAGGTGATCTGTTTCTTTTCTCTAACAGCTTTTAATATTCTGTTCTTGTGTCAAATTTCTGGGATCTTGGTTATTATATGTCTGGGTGTAGATTTATTTTGGTTATGGTTAGTTGGAATTCTATATGCTTCACTTATCTGAATGTCACTTCCTTTTCCCATGCTTGGGAAGTTTTCTGATATTATTTCTGTAAATAGACTTTTTATGTCATTTGTATTGACCCCTGCTTTTTCACTCATACCTTTTGTTCTTATGATTCTTTGGGTTGTCTTGCAGCTGTTGAATTGTTACTTCCAGGTTCCTTGTTACTTTTAAGAGATCTTTCCTTTTACAATCACAAGCTGCAAACCTGTCTTCAAGGTTTGAAAGTCCATCTTCAGTTTCTTTCAAGTGGTTTTGCCAACTTTCAATGGAGTTTTTAATTTCCTGGTTATCTCTTTAAATCTGTTTCATGTATTCTAAATCTTTTTTGTATTGTTCATTCCAGGTTTCCCTCATTTTCCCATGCTCCATTTTTTCATCTATGTCTTCTTTAGAGATGCCTAGCAATTCTTTTATTATGTTTTTCATTTCTTCTTTTCCTCTTCTGAGTTAGTATTTCTGTTCTAATTTCTTTTATAGCCTCATGAAGTTGTTTCTTTACTTCAGTTGCCATCACCTCAGAAACTTCAGTTGTGGGACTCCTGTTCTCGTCCATGTTTGCATCTCCTGGACTTGCTCTGTTTGGATTGGAGGCCAGAGACTGCCTTTTGCTTCTTCGTCTAGACATATTCCCAGGTTCTTCTGGTCAAATGGTTACTGGGGTCCCAGGCACTCCCCACGCTGACTACAATTTCTCTGAAGTGAGACTGTTTGGTTCTTCTAGCCAGTGCTGATTATGGGTATCTGACTGTGGCCACTGGGTGCGCTGATGCAGTGCTGTCTGCTGCTTTTCCCATCCTATGTTGGCTCCCGATGGCTGGTGGAGTGCACGCGGGGGTGGGGCCGCTGCCTGCAAACCTGGGCAGGTCACCAGCAGTATCCTCCACTACCACCCCTGGAGTGTGTGTGGGGCTGCTGCCTCCAGACCAAGATGGCTACCCACAGAGACACTCTGAGATGGCCCCCAGAATGCACGCACGGGCAGGGCTCAGACCAAGCAATTTCCATGGGTCTGCGCCCAGCTAGGAGCTGCTGGAGGAAGCTGGGAGCAGTTCTGGTTCTGGAATTTTCTAGCCCAACTCCAAAATGGCTCCTGGCCAATCACTCTCTCCTGTGGGAGGACAGAGTCCTCTGTACTCACCGTCAGCCAGTTCAGTCTCCCAGGTGTGCTCCTCTTGTCCACTGTCGCTCTCCTCCAATGCTGCCTCTCTCGGCAGAGGCCTCCAGGGTCTCCGCTGCCACAGCACCTTGATTGTGTGTCCCCAGGTTCCAACAGCTCCTCTTACACAGTGGGTCCAGCTCCAGGCAAAGGTGCCGCCAGCTACTGACTTCTTCTTTGTTTAAGTTTTTCTTTTTACTCTTTCTGGGCTTCCATTCTCGCTTTAGATTCTTCCTGGGACCAGGGGACCCACTTCCTTCCTTCCTGTCTTCCTCATGATGCTATATTCCAGCATCTGGACTGTATCTCTCAGGGAGGTTGTTTACTCTGCTGCTTACTCTTCTGCCATCTTCCTGGAAGCCTGACTCCTCCAAAATTCTTAAGGCGGAACCTAACACTCAATATTATAGTAGGAAGAGGTGAAGCCTTTGGGCTCTGCCCTCATGTATTACAGTACGGGTGCCCTTATATGAAAGGCTGAGAAGCTGGGTGTGGTGGTCCATGCCTATAATCCCAGCACTTTGTGGGACTGAGGCAGGGAAGACTGCAAGTTTGAGTGCAATGTGGGCAACTTATTAGGACCTGTCTAAAAATAAGAAAAAAGGGCTGGGAATGTAGCTCAATGCAAAGGCCTTGGATTTAAATCCCCTTGCTCTCCCCCCGAAAAAAGGTTGAAGGGAGTCACTTTGTTCCTTCTGCCTTGCATGGCAATAAGAAAATGCCATCTTTGAAGCAGACAACCATTGAGAGACACCGAATCTTGGATTTCTCACTCTCCAGAATTGTGAGCAATAAATTTCTGCTGTTTATAAATACCATCCAGTCTAAGGTGTTTTGCTATAGCAGCCAGACTAAGACTGGCCCTTTTAAATTTATTTGGTTTGTGTGTGTGTTTGTTTATTTGCAGTGCTGGGAATTGAACATTCTGGCCTTGTGGGTGCTCGGCAAGTATTCTACCACTGAGCTACAACTTGGAGTTAGAATGGCCCAATGGTTTGGCCTCTTTTAGTATGGTGTGCAGCAAGCACAGCAATTGAATTATAACCACTATTCTGTGAACACTTGGAAAAACCTGCTTTTGGGAATACTAGAACCTCTGAGGCAGCAATTTGGTGAACAGGTCAGAATGACTTTCCCCTCTTTAGGGAGACCTGGTCTGTGACTCTGAGCTCTATTAACTTGGCTTTGGAGCAGATGCGGCCTGGCTTGAATTACACAGAACCATGGAGCCCTAATTGCATGCAATCCTATTAAAATGGATCTTTGGATGCAAATACTGTACAGAGTCACAAGACAATGGAAATGGGTCATGCGAAGCAGAGAGCAGGCCAAGAGGTTGATCATGAATGTGATCAAACTTTTAATACAAGTTGTTTGATTTTGGGCTGAAAATTCTGAATAGTTTGTAACAGCTGGTTTTACGAGAGGGTGCTCTGTACATCGGGAGACTGGAGAGGCACAATGGATTCTGAGGAAGAATGAAATCTTTCATCAAGGCAAAACCCTGAAATGCTATGGCTGAATATGGAGATATAAGACAGCTTCAAGGGCCTTATATAATTTGTCTTTAAATAAAGCTCTCTGGTAAAAACTTTCCTGGGGATATCAGTTCTGTGTGTTCTCAGGAGACATACAGGGCTATATTTTCACTGCGATCACTATGAGTGATTATTTCTTCCTCAGGTTATCTGATCTAAATATTCTTAAATTCATACAATTTATGTGTATTTTCTATGCATAAAACATGAAAATAAATATTCAATTAGTGGTAAGAGGGGTTTAATTCTGCTGCCTTAGATAATTTTGTAACTGTAGGAATGATTCAGTTAACATACACACACTCTAATTAGTTGGAGTTGGCAATTTCTTTATTGTCACGACATACAGCTGAGCTGAAAGGAAGCGGAGGACTGAAGAAACAAATAAAAGAAACAGACTGAAAGAGATGGTGATGACAACATGGAGACCATCGAAAGTGACTCAATATAACATTGAATTTTATTTCATTCCATTGCCCGGAAATCTATCCCTCCAGGAAAACCTAGGGAATATTTCTGCTCTGCATGAAGACTGAAGATAGAAAAGAAATGCTCTACTATGCACAGTGACACAGCGGCTCCTAAAAAGCTACCCATTTTTTCTTTTTCTTTTTTTTTTTGTGGCACCAGGAATCGAATTCATAACCTCGCACCTGCCAGGGCAGGCGCTTAAGCCACTGAGCCAAACTCCCGGCCCTAGTTTTTTGAGGCAGGGTCGCACTATGTTGCTCAGGCCGGTCTTGCGCTCGCGTTGTAGCCCAAGCCGGCCTCAAACTCACAATGCTCCTTCTACCTCAGTCTCCCAAGTGCTGGGATTAAAGGTGTGCACCACCACGCCCGGCTGCTACCCATTTTTTCAAGGAAGGAATTCACTAGGCAAAACCATCTTATCTGATTTTAGACACAAGCCCTCTAGGTGACATACTTATACTAATTCTTCTGCAGGAAATCTCAGCCTTACGAACGAGTTCTGTTCTGGGAGAACATCTGCAAGTTGGATTCTTTCATATCCCATAAAGTGAGTCTTATTTACAGTACACCTGTGAAGGTTTGCAACTCAAATGTTTGTAAACTGAGGATTTACTGTATTTTTAAATTCTATTTTAGTTTCTGTGGTCCTGAGGATCGAACCTAGGATTTTTCCAGTGACTGCATCTCCAGCCCATTTTTGTTTTGAGACAGGGACTTGGTAAATTGCCCAGGTAGGACCGGAACTTGTGATCCCTGTCTCAACTACCCAAAGTGCTGATTATGGGTGTACAACACCACTGAGCCCAGATTCTACTGATTCTTTTAAAACTAATTATTTAAAAGTAAAGTCAGCAATAGAGATATTTTAAAGTAGCAAATCTAAAAGATATATTTGTGCTTTAAAAAATAATTTCTTCCTTTTTCAACAATTTTGATGGAGGAGCAAATAACAAAATGAAAGGATTACACCTACCCCAAACATGTCAACATAAGGACTGTATAGCTGATTTCTTAGATTAACGTATAAGGAAGTCTTTTTATTATATAGGACATTACCAAAGGCCACAGAATTAAATACATTTTACTATACCAAAAACTACAATTACTTACTTACTTTATTTATTTTATTTTATTTTATTTTTTTTGTGGCACTGGGGATCAAACTCATAGCCTCACACCTGCCAGACAGGCGCTTAAGCCACTGAGCCAAACTCCCAGCCCTAGTTTTTTGAGGCAGGGTCGCACTATGTAGCTCAGGCCAGCCTTGTGCTCGCGTTGTAGCCCAAGCGGGCCTCGAATTCACAATGCTCCTCCTACCTCAGCCTCCCGAGTGCTGGGATTAAAGGTGTGAGCCACCACGCCCGGCTCAACTACTTACTTTAAATGACTTTCCAGGCATTTAGCCAAGCATTCAAAATAATGGCACACAAACATACGATAAATGTATGCTTTACCACTAAGCTACAATTCTGGATGTACTGCTTTAAATTTTTATGAAAGCAAATTTTATTCTATTTCCAAGTATTTCATTCAAATATCCCCCTTTACCATTAGACTTTGTAAGAGTTAATGCTAAGATAAAACTCTTTGTGAAAGTAATATATGTTTATTTATACATGTAAAATTTTTTCATAATAGAAGACTGTCACAAAATGAATGATAAACTGTATACTTTTCAAACCACAACCGATCATCCTCAAAGTCACCTAAGGCCCTATCATGCCCAACAAGTATGGTTCTTGGCATTTTACGGCAAAGATTTTCCTCGAGGTTCTCTTGAGTCTATTCAAGGTTATTCAGACTGAACCTTACTCAAGGTTGACATGCTGATTTTTTCCAGAGATGTATGTTGACTGGGGTGAGGGCACAGACTTTGGTGATGGATGGTCCTGGGAGCAAATCCCTACCAACAAATTCCATAACCCCAAATGACATTAGGAAAAGTCTCGCAACCCTTTTGAACCTTAGTGGCCTCATCTGTCAAGTGGAGATAATGATGCCTCAAAGGATCAACTAAGTGAGACTATGATATATACCAGTCACTGGAACGGCCAGCTTCCAACTGCTCTGTACTAAATGGTAACTGAAACACCCACTCAAGGTGGCATGTTGCCTTTGCTCCTGGTCAATATACACAGAGATGATAGTAATGTATTTTACACCATGAACAAGGGAGGAAGGAAGGGGCCATCTATCTCCATCTGATGAGCTTTGAAGTCATATTTAAGCCCAACAGGCCTTTGCCTAGGTCACTATATATTCCTTAGTATGTTATAGCTCTTACAACTTTATCAAGGAAAGAAAGATTTTCTAAGGGATGAATGCCAAATTTTCTGATGAGGGTTAATTCTGAATTGGCAGGATCATTTCCTCTCCTGTGTGAAGTTTTGCAAAAAGCCTCAATCAGTGATGTGAACTTTTCTTGGGTCAAATTACAAAGGAGACCAAGTTTCAGAATATATATATATATATATATATATATATTTTTTTTTTAATAAACAGGTAAAAAAACATATAAATATCATTTCTAATCTCAATGAACAATGGAAAACAATATTGAGAGGTGTGGTATGTTTCCTAGTAGACAAGAAATATATACTGGTATGTCTGTTACAGAAAGGAAATGATTTATGCATAGTGGAAGATGAAAGAGTTCACTTATAATACTCTCATTGTACTAAAAAGACAAGGAAGTGCTAGGTTACCCTATAGTGCACCTCTGTAACCTGCACTTGACCTGTGGCTATACTTTAGCTGCTATCTTTCTTGATTAGTAGAGGAATTTTCCATGTTCATAAAATGACCTTTTCAAAAATATTGCCCTTCTATTTTATACTTGCTCTTCCTGTGTTCCGTTCTATAGTTATCTGTTAAATTAAAAAAGTTAACTTTTATCACATTACAATTACCACTCATTCAAATAACCAGACTAAGCAGAAAACCAATTAAGTGATTTACTTAGTAAATACTAATTGAGGGATCATGCACTAGGCACACAGAATTGCAACTGGAGCTGGGAGATAACAAAAAAGGGCACATATAAAAATATAAAATTATATAGCATTATATATAGTCTCATTAATGTACAGAATACACATTACAGGTATTGACGTTATAGATCTATATTTATGTAATACATTTACTAAAACGTAAATTTATAAGTTAAATATATACATGCCTACAGATACAACCATAATGATTCTGGCTTCTACAGGAGACAGAACATCAGGTAGAGGTTTCTTGGTGGGTGCTGACGCCTGAGGCAATCGTGTAATTTTCACTAGAGTATTTGCAGGTGGTCTGATTAACCTTTTACAGGAGTAACTTATCCGAGGAAACGCAAATGAGCAAGTGGCTAGACTGGTCTGTTTGACTTCAATGAACAGCAGAAAAGAAGCAGTGTTGAGAAAGATTAATTTGGCAGGGGCTTGCTCAGTCAATCAGATGGGATGGAGACTGGGCCAGAGAGGCCACCTGGGATGGGGCTGGGGACGAGGAGGTGGGCGGAGACGCAAGGCCAGGAGAAGGAAGACGATGAGAAGAAACAGTGAACTCAACTCGAGAGGAGAATGCGAGTTGAAGTTCATATTTCAGTAAAGTGGGCAGAATGACACCAGGGCGTGGGTGTGTGTGTGTGCTTTCCTTTAAACAGAGAGCTAGAGGGCTCCCTAACCCTCTTTGCCATGTGAGGACACAATGAAGAGTGCTGCTAGGAACAAGGATGTGGCCCTTCCAAGACACTGACTCTATGAGTGCCCACTGCCCAAATGTGAGAAATGAATTTCCAGGGTGTGTCAACTTACGGTACTGCACCTTGAGCTGCCCAAGCCACACTGCCACCGGGTACAAACTTCTTTTTTGGGATGCTAAAAGTTTTAAAATTTTATTTGGTGATTGTGGCACAATTTTGAACACGTTAAGCTAAAAACCATAAAACTGGATATTTATATAAGTGAATAACATGATATGTGAATTATAACTCAATTAGAACTTTTTAAAAAAGTAGCAAAAAATTATATGTAAATTATAATATGTAGCAAACATGACAGACTCAAGACAGTAAAAAACTGCTAAGAAAACTGCTTTAGGCTTACATATATGAAAGGCTTAAGTACATGGTTGTGAAGCACAGTGACAAACATGTATTTCAAGCACTCATCTGAAGACATGTGCTCTGAATAACCTAATGATATGGTTCAAATTTCTCCTAACACTTGATTTACCAGATTAGGGTAAAATAACACACTAACTCCCTATGATCAAAAAGGGGGACACTTCTGAAACCACTACCTTAGGCTTTACCCTACAGATGGTTAGCGATTTTCCTTTTCTGCATTTTTGCTATTCTTCTGTATTCATCGTTCTGTGAGCACTGATTGCTTTTAAAATCCGAGGTAAAAAGGCCACCAACACTGCTCCTTGCATCTATGCTGTGTCTGTGAGCCGTTTGCCTCCCTTCTTCCCCCCATGCCTATACGAACCTACTTTTGTTACTTATTGACTTGGTTTCTATACAACTGGAAGCTTAATGAGAACAAGGTCAACCCTTACTTGTTTCCCTACCCAGAGCACATAATTTATTGCCCAGTTTGCCCATAATTGGCATTCAGTTAACATACTAAATGGTCCTTGCTCCCTGCAGGAAGGTTTTCTCTCTTCTTTACATCAACTTCAGTTTTTCGTTTCAAAATTCTCCTTCTTGGTTCATTTCTGGATAATTCAAGTACAAGCACGTGTATTTGCACAAATATGTGTCTATGTGAACTGATGTATACACAGAGAGCCAAAACTGGGTTTGATTTATAGCATTGTGTCGATGCTTTAGCCAGCCTGTGCTAGGCACGAGATGCTATGTGCCTGAACACTAGAAATATTTAAAAATTAAGACTGGTCCTAGGGATATTTAAAAACTGAGACTGGCCGGCAGTCTCCTAAATCCAAATCTTGCCAAAACCACCACAGAAGCAGTAGGAGGCTTGCAGGGTGGGAACTCTGTCCTCCGGTGTTTACCAGGTATGCAGGCTGAAGTCTTGGGAAGACAAAGAGGAAGAGAGAGAAAATGTATAGCAAAGGCATCAAGGATTGAAGAGGGTGGGGAAGGAAGGGAAAGAGCATGGAAAAAAAAAAGGCAAAAACTGAAGCAGTGCTGAAAGTCCTCTTTCGTATGTGTCTTTGGGAGGAATGCTACAGTGCCATCCAATGGAAAGTCAGGCTTGTGAAAAGACTACAGTGTGTCCAAGCCCACCTTAGTAACCAGATCTGGCACCATGCGACAGCTGCCTCTTCCCCAAAGTAAAAATGATCATGAAAGAAAACACTGTAAATCAAATCAGGACACTGAGGCAGCCCTGACAGTGCAACTAATGGGGACTTCCAAAATGCTTCGGAAAGTGGCAAGGACGACGGGCTAAGTGTGTTGGAAGTAAGGGGGAGTGTCTTGAGGGGAATATAAACGCCTTTTACTATAATAAGTTAAAAAAATTAAATATTTACTGTATTTTTCAATCATATCTCGTACTTCCCACGGCTCTGGAACATCAGTCTGAGATCACACCAGCACGATCACTCAGCAATTCAGAGTTCACGTGCCCTTCCCGCCTCACAGACCGCCACCTTCTGGATGTGTGCAGGTTGCTCACATGGCTGGAGAGACAGCAAAGCACTTTGGTGTCTTTTTTGCGGGGTAAGGGGAAAGGGTCTTGCCATGTGACTCACGCTGGCTTTGAACTCACTAAGTAGCCTGGGCTGGCTTCAGACTTGTGATCCTTCTGCCTCAGCCTCCTGAGTGCTGGGGTTAAGAGTAAGCCACAACACCTGGTTCTCTGGTGTTTTATAAGAGCACAAATCCCATCATGGAAGCCTTACTCTCATGATCTCATTTAAACCTAATTACTTCCCAAAGACCCTATCTCCCAATTAATTCCTTTCTCATGTTATTGAACGCATTATACCTTTCATCCTTTAACAACAGAAACTAGGGCTGGCAAGGTCCTGTCCAATAGCAACAAACACGATTGGTTTATTGTGTCTAGGAAACAGGTATTCATTTTATGTACTTCCTGATCATTTTTTCTACCAACTATCAAGTTTGCTATTTTCTCTGAATCTCCTTGCCTCTTCTCTAATCACAAAGCTCAAGGGAATTCTTAAAGACAGGGTAATGAACAATGATGCCACTGGGGTAAACTGGTTTTTTTAGATATTCACATACAAAAGACAATGTGGTATTCGTCTCTCTGTGTCTGAGATATTTCACAACACTATGTCCTCCAGTATTACTTGTTTTGCTGCAAATCATAGCATATCATTCATTCTTTTTATGGTTGACATTTCCTTTATCCATTCATCCATTAATGGGCATCTAGGTTGGCACCATATCTTCCTAGCAGTTGTGATGATTTGTCTTGTTCAATTTGACTGATTACAGTCACAGGCTATGAGCTGGGTTGAGAGTGATTCTGAAGCGCTATCAAGGTTCAACAGGAGAGAATGCGGAAGTTAACCAGCAATATGTATCACTGAGAACAAAGTAGCCAAATTAATCAAGTTTTCTCTTGGTGATGGACTGACTTCAAAGCAACACACAAGGAACACAGGTTAAAAATGCAAAAGTAAGTCCATTTAATAGAAGCATATTTCAATACCAAATACATTATGGTAACCAAAATATGGCTTTCAAAATCACTTCTTACTTTCAATCCCTGAATTCAGTGGTCCTGTCTTTGACACACTATTTTTTGCCAAAGGATGTCTTACGAGCTTTGCTGTGTGATCACATCTTTTCTTAGACACGTATTTTTTCTTGCAAAAATTCTAATTTGACATCAGCCAACTGTCAACAAAATGACATCTTTCCAAGACTGACAGTTTTAATGTAGATTTTTGGAGGAAATAACCACTAGAAATTTCCTGAAGTGGAAATGTCTGTTGGCTGGAGTGGTTTATTTTAAAAAAGTTTCGTTTAGAAGGGAACCAAGAGTATCACTCATAGAGTATTACAAATGATCCAAAAATAGCTTCAGGTTGGATTAAATCATTGGTTATAAATACTCCAAGATTGATGGTCTCATTTTTTCCTTAAAAAATTATAATTTGCTTAGCTTACAAATATGAGTTTTGGCCCCTGGCTGTCAATGATGCTTCCTTCATGTTTCTAGTAATGGAAGATTAGTGTGGTGATCAACTGACAAAGCTGGCTTTTATTTTATCAAGATAAAATTGTCCAGACCTAAGAACACTAATAATTTTTCAAAAGGCTTATTTACACACTCTCTCCATATATGCATTTATTTTGCTTTAAAAAAGGCTAACAGTTTATGGTATATGCACTGCAGAAATTTTGATATATATGGGGTTGTGATAAATGTATTGTAGAGAATTTGGGAAAAAGAAAAACATGTTAAGAGGTATCACATAAAATTACTTCTATTCTTTTCTCTTTTTATACACAAATGGATGAGATGGCATCTCTAAAGATTTCTTTTTTCTCAAACAAACTAAGATAGCACCATGCCCTGAGCAGGATCCAAATTCTGGCTGCGCAGTCCTTGGTTGGAGACGTAGAGACAAGAAAGGGGTTGGCAGTCATAACAAAACTCTGACCGAATTTGACGTAAGTTTCTTAAGGAAAAGAATCAAGGACGCATTTTAAAAAAATTGCTTGCACGCACATTTTCTCCTACTCTTTTATGAGAGTTTGTATCTTACAACAAGGAGCATAAGACATTTTCTTTTTCCTTTAAAAATGGTAGAAACAACTGGTACCCTGTATGAATGTAGTATTTATATCCTGCACGTTTTGGGTAGAATCCAATAATGTGTGATAACTCAACAATTTAGTACAGGAAAGAAAGACCACAGCATTCCTCAGAAACTTCAGAGTCTCTTAATGGAACAGATCTATGTGAACGGAATTTTTTCAGCCGTACGTGAAGAATGTAATTCTTCATGGTGGATATCCTGGATTTGTGTCAGGTGCAAACTCAGATATGAATATAACACAAATGACTGAACCTCTTGTGTTGGGCTTCCTCAGACCTTATTTTTGCATGGGTCAGATGAAGGAAAGTTGGTGTTTGACAACTGCAGATGACTCACTGGAGGAAGTCCTTGCCATATGGATGTGCTTGTTGAAACAGAGCTGATGAACAAAGACAGTCTTTTTTCTGTGTGGGCCGGTGAGGGTTTCATTTTAGGAAATGGAAGTGTCAGATGTGGACAAACTGTCCTGAAGTATTTATAGAATACTGTGTAGTTTCCTTTAACTGCCTTTCAACAAAGACTATGTGAATACAGAATAATATCTGAATTTCTTTCATCCTCTTGTGTCATCTCAACTGTATTCTTTTAATAAAATCCATTTAGCCCTGTGATATATAATATAGACATGCAAGTGGCATAGCTACACTGGGGTGTTATAGTAGTTTCTCAATTCACTGTAAGAGTTCTTTACTTGTTAAGGATATTGCATTTTTGGCATATTTGTTGCAAACATTTCTCTAACATTACCATATGCCTTTTATTTATTTATTTTTATTTTTTATTTTTTTTGCGGCACCAGGGATTGAACTCACAACCTCGCGCCTGCCACAGCAGGCGCTTAAGGCACTGAGCCCAACTCCTGGCCCGGGTTTTTTTGAGGCAGGGTCGCACTATGTAGCTCAGGCCGGCCTTGTGCTCACGTTGTAGCCCAAGCCGGCCTCGAACCCACAACGCTCCGCCTACCTCAGCCTCCCGAGTGCTGGGATTAAAGGCGTGCGCCACCACGCCCGGCTCACCATATGCCTTTTAAATTAAGAGCAATCCTCCTGTCTCAGCATCCCAAGTGCTGGGATTATAGGAATGTACCACCACACCCTGCATTGTGCTTTTATTTCTTGATGAAAGAAATTTTTATACTATCAAATAAACCAATGTATTTGTGACCCTTTAATGTTCTGAAAATCTATCACCCTTCTAGGATCATAGATATTTCCTATAGTTTCTTTATTCTCTTATGAGTCCATTTTAATATTTAACTCTGTAAGTCATCTGTCATCTGTCCTGTGGTAAGAAATACTGAGAATCTAATCAGATTGCTCTGCTTCCAACAAGTTGACCAGTTAGTTACTTTATGTCACTTGTTGAACAAGTCATTCTGTCCTCCTAGGTTTGTGATTTATGATAAATTACATCTCGTCCCAGGCCAGGGTCTCCATTCTGGTCCTCTGTTCTAATTCATTAGTATCTGTCATTTTTTTTTTTTTTTGCTTGGTATCACATTGTTTTTATTACTATAGCTACATGATGTATTTTTGTACTTGGTCATAGAAATTTCCCTTCATAATTCTTTTTTTTTGGGGTGGGTGGGAAATTCTTGACTATTTTCACCAATTTAACTCTTTCAAATGTGTCTAAAAATACCCCATTAGGATTCTGACTAGAGTTGCAAAACCTACAAATTAAATTAAAAAAGGTTTTATATTTTTACAATAGCCCATCTTCTCATTCAGGAAAATGCATTAAAAAATTCAAATATTCTCTATGCCTCTGTAAGCATATCTGTGTATCTCTCAATCAAAATTCTGATAGTCTTCTAGATGTAGTTTACATTTTTAATTTTTATGCTGTGAACAAGATGAGCTGCTACCAACCCTAGACAAACTTAACTGTGGTACTTCCGAGGTCATAATCCTGACTATTCCTCTGAATCATGGATTCTCTTAGGTTTGAAAAGTGGAAGAAAAAGGAAAAGGAGTAGGGGAGATGAAGTCCTGTTTTATATTCACACTTAGAAACTCTGAATCTCCCAGGAGTGCTAGAATGATTAAAAAAAACATGCAACGAAAAGCACCGAGGGTTAGTAAACCAGAGAAATCATGAACTAACAGGCACTCAGGGTGATGACTCACCGCACTGGGTCATCCCTGGGAAATCACCCCCTAAGCAGAAGATAGCAGATGAGGTGCTATTTTTGGAGCATGATTTATTGCTACTTCCCTTTGGGAAAAAAAATAAAGATGAATCCTAGTTCCCTAAAACACATGAAATTGGTCATTCTGGCAGATGAGCCCGTCAGGTAATCGCTATTTCTGGAACAGGACAGGGCTGCATCTGCTGTAGAAACTTCACTGGAATAAGACAGACACACTTGACGATTCGTAATGGAAAGGCGCATTGACCAGGAGACAGGAGACCCAGCTCTTAACACTAGATCTGTAACTGATTAACGAATCACACACAGCAGGCCACTTACTCTCTGCTCATCTGTAAAAACCAGGTATCTCAGCTTCTGTGCTGTCTTGTATCACAGATGAAAATAACACAAAAATAATAAACCATGTGAATGAAGTAGTTAGTACTGCTGAGGAGGGCAGTGAGCCTGCTTAATAAAAGCAGCGCTACTAAGCAAGTAGTATGATGAACACTTGTTCATTCAGTCACTCATTTTTGTAGAATACAGTGTTGCCTTCTTCTCCCTCTGTTGTTTCTTTGCAGCAAAGCTCAGTGGCCAGGGCATCCCCTCCGTCCTTCTGCTGTGTTCCTGTGTGTGGTCTTTTCCACAGTGAACAAGGAACTAAGGTCTTGCGAGTTTAAAGGACTAGCTGAAGGCTTGACATCTTTACTCGCCAGTTTATTCATTTATTTCTTCAGAGAATATTTACTGCTCTGGGTGCCACGAATATAGCAATCAATGCAATACTCTCCCTCTTTCTGAACGTGCTGATAGCTGGTTAGAATGTGCACCTTTCAAGGTTTAGAAGGGGGCCTGAACATCCTTATTCACGTTTATTCGCCCACAGTAATACTTCTGTGAATTTCTACTTCCCAATTTCCAATACTGCCCGATGATCCGGCTTAAGCAAATGAGGCAGAAATTATAGGCAATACTTGTTTTTCTAATTCTTACAAACATTCCTGAAACGCAGGCATTATTCTCCTCAGGTGAGAAGCCAAGGGATCAGGAAAGTTTGTAGCTCAGTTACACATGTGGTGAAGTGCAGGAGTTAGAATCAATAACGTATGCTATGATTTCTTATCGAACTTTTTTTCAAATATGTAATTGCAACTTAACATTTAAAAATGTGTTACAAGTCAAATATTAATGTCAGTATTGGGCCTCAGTACTTAGTTTATTTATGAAAAAAATGGATTTGTAAGAATGAAGATGCTAATGGCATATAATTATATTTATGATTCATCTGTATTACACATTCTCCAGAGAGGCATGATGCTACCATATTTTTGATTTTATAACAGTTTTATCTAAAACTGGCTAAGATTTTTTTTAATGCAACAGTATTTGGTTAAGAAAACTCACAACTCTGTGCATAGTAATAATTACATTATGGTTAAAAAACTGAAAGACTGGACATATATAATAAGTATGTTTATAAGACATAAAATATGCATAAACATATAAAAGACTGGAAAAAGATACAATGAAAATGTTAAAATACTATCATTTTTCTGTGGATTTAAGGTAATTTTCATCCTTTTTTGTTTCTTTTTTATTTATGGGAAAAAGTAAAACAAAATCTCGTAACAAAATAATAGGAGAATAACACTAGTTAAAACATTACATGTTGTTATCTTTAAAGTAGTTGCTCAGGGTACAAGATATGGGTAAAAAAATTTCTCCAGTTGATATTAGCACAGACCTTCCTTTTCAATGAACTAAGAGGCACTAATAGTATAACTGACTTGCATTTTTTCTTATCTCCTACTGTCCTTTCCCCTTTCACCCATCCTAGTTCCTTTTTTCTTTTGAACAATTTCTTTCCATTTCACAATATCTAGTGCACATTTTAGAACTTAATTACTCTTTCAGTTTCTCATACCAGGGAGACAATATGATGTTTACACATGTGAATCTGATTTATTTCACTTAGGAGTATGGTCTCCACTTGCAACTATTTACCTATAACAGTCTCAAGTTTATCCTTCTTTATGGCTGAGTAGCACTCCATTGTATAAAAAGACCATAGCTTTTTTATCCATTCCTTGGTTAATGGGCAACTGGGTTGTGTCCAAGATTTAGCTAGTACAAATTGTGCTACTATAAACATGGGTGCACACATATCACTGTGGTATGATGTTTTTAATTCTTCTGGGAAGGTACCCAGAAGTAGAGTAGCTGGGTCGAATGGGACCTCTAATACTAATTTTTGAGCAATGTCCACACTGATTTCCATAGCGGCTGTACCAGTCTACATTACCAACAGTGAAGGAGGGTTCTTTTTTCCCACAGCCCCTCCAGCATTTGTTATTGGTTGATTGATGACAGTCATTGTTTCTGGGGTGAGATGGAATCTCAGTGTTATTTTAATTTGCATTTCTTGAATGACCAATGATGTTGAACATTTTTTTCATATATTTATTTGCTATTCATATTTTCATCCGAGAAATGTGTGCTCATCTCAGATGCCCATTTTTTGACTGGGTCTTTCAACTTGAGAGGTGTCTGATTTTTTTCAACTCTATATGTTCTATATAGAAGTCCTCTGAGGCACGATTGGTTAAAATTTTTTCCCACTTTGTGGGTTACCTTTTCACTTCATTGGTGATTTCTTTTGCTGTGCAAAAGCTTTTTAGTAAGTTGCATCCTTTTTTGCTTATTTGTGTTTTTCTAAATCAAAATTTTCAAAACTTTGCTAAGATAATACTTTTTAATGTGAAAAATACAATAAAAGTCATTAAAAATACAAATGTTATGTGATGCTGTCTGTAAACTTACGGTTTTAGAAAAAGATAAATGTGCAGACATTAAGATATGAAGCTTTGAGCAGTAACTATATGGCCATAGGGGGTGGCCAGGTTGTATGAAGTTTCATAGACCTCTAACAAAATTAAAGATTTAAATAGTAATTGAATATTTTAGTCAAAAACTTCCTGTGGATCTAGCAAACAATTTGCCAGATTTTAGATATTAAGCAAAAGAACATCTACTTCCAATATAAAGTTTACTTACTAACTTCTTGAACATTCTTAGATGTCTTGGAATTGTAGCTGAGAGACACATTTTTCTTGAAAAACAAATTCACATTCTTTCAACTTACAAAGGAACTTCTGATGATTTTCCTTCTTGGGTGAGGCTGGATATCCAGTCCAGGGCCTCAGGCATGCTAAGAGCTATCACTGAGTCATACCCCCAGCCCTTTCTGACCACTTTTGGCTAGCTTAAAATTCTGAAAGAAATTTTAAAGAAGAATAGAAGACCGTTTAACCTTGAGGTCATTATTTAAAAAAAATTATATTGATAAAAACCAGTGCAACCTAAACAAGTGCTAAATACGTAGGTAATTTCTTCAACATCAACAGCTAAAAATAATAAGTACAAGGTCCCAAGTACTTATTATGGTATTGGGTAGCGATGATGAACCTTTTAGAGATGAGTGCCCAAACTACAATCTAAAACCCACTTATTTATCACCAACACTGCAATTAAACCTGAATAGTGAAGTTTTAGTTTAGAAAAAACAACTCATACATTAACATCTTTTGTCTTAAAAAGAAAACAACACATGTGCCATCAGTTTGCCACCACTGGTATAGGGACTGCTTTACTTGGTTTTACATATAGCATTTCAAATAATTCTAACAACACTTTGCTAGGTAACTATTGTTTCCAATTTAAAGAGAGGAACTGAGGCTTAGAGTGGTTAAGTGAAGATCAAGTATCAAACACTGAAGAGTACATCCAATACTATCCACACAAATGATTACATATTTCTTGGGAAAGAAAAAGCCTTGGGGTAAATTAAAATTGAGAAATTTGTACTGTTCACTCATCTCAATTAATTAGAACTCTTTAAAATTTACAAAGCATTTTGGGTAAAAGTACTTAATATATTATAAATAGTATGTGGTATAATCTGTCAATAAACACTGTATGCACTGCTCATAAAACACACTTTCAGGTTGCATAATTTTAGCATACAACTAATGCATACTTTTAGTTACTCTGATTTTACATGCTAAAACTCTGAAAGATATTTTAAATTTCTTCTTCTGGCAATGGAACTATTCTTTATTAATTTTTCAAAATACATAAAGCCAGACTTCTGGTACACAATGACTCTGCACGAGATAAGCCTGGCACCTGCGGGATGCAGGACAGCCTTGCTGTGGGGACTGGTGACAAGCAGCTCACCAATCTCAAGTCCCACCTCGGAAGAAAGCTTCACTGGCTCCCGTCTCACTGACCCCTTATATGAGGCTGACTTTCCCGGATACCTCTGCCCACCTGGTTGGGAGTTCTGCCAGCCCAGAGAGAGGGATACTTCAGAACAGCTGCGGTGTCTGCCTCCCCAACTCCTGCTCTGTGCCTTCTCTGATAGGCAGCAGGTCAACACACCCTGTGTTGACGCCCCAGGCTGGGCAGGAACCCCAGTTCTGCTCTATCACTGACTGGCTGTGACCTGTGAGGGTGGCACTAACTCTGAACCTTCGTTACCTTAGTCTACTCCAGTACTGAGGATCTCTGTATGCCTCAAAGGTACACTGCTTGCACACTAAATTAAAATGTCCGCAAATTACAGATGTGCGTGAAAGTATCTTTGGAACCCCTTGAGTTAAGCAGCCCTTCCACGGAAATGATGTGCGACAAAACAGCAGCTTCTGTTTTCCCAGAAGAACCAGCACATTTGGTCCAACTTCAGATACTACCCCTTGATTGCAAGTCACATCCTGATTTTTAAAATAATCAAATGTGGAAAAAAAAAAAGAGACATCTTAGGAACATTGAACTGTGGGAGAGTAGCTGACAAAACAACTACTTTCTTATTGGGAGGTGAGGAAATGCTCTGGACGTACTGTATTCAGACTGCCCTCACTGTTAACCCTGCAGCTTTTATTTTCTGCTCCTATACAGATCCATTTAACTTTTTTGTTCACTGAATATAGCTTTGCTGAGAGTTTTTTCTTCTTAAAGTATTGAAAAACCAAAACACACCTTGGAGCTTTGGCGAATGAACACCCATGGAGAGCCGCCAGCCTAAAAATCTTGAAATCAAGAAAGTAAATAGGAGACTGACTCTGGCTAAGTACTTCTCAGTGACAGCACGCATTTCTTAATAACCGGTGAATGGCAGCAACATTATTGAACAATTGTTCTGAAAAGTTCAGTGAAGAGAACCCTGGGGAAAACTCCTCTGACCTAACTCGGGGATCAGACCCCCAGCTCCCTTTGTGTTATCAGTGGTCTGAGGAGTAACGTTAGGAAACTGACAAAAACAGTCTAGTTAAAGGCCAGTCCTTTGCTTCCTTCAAGTGAGGCTTTCTTCCTCAGCAGCATTACAGGAGAGCATGGTTTATTGCTTAATGCCTTCCTGTTCTCCCTGGAAAATTGGAGTCAGTGCCTGGGGGTACTGCCGCCACCCTAGCCTCATGCCTCTGATCACACCAGACCATGCGGGCTTAAACGCATTGTACGGTTTCCTTTGTCTTCCTTTCCTTCTCTGTAATTTTGTTGTTGTTGTTGTTGTGTTGTTGTTATGGGCAATGACAGTTTCTGGTTTCTTTTGTTTATCAACGGTTTCCCTTACCACAGCCTCTACTCCTCCTGCTGGAAGCCTGGCACGACTGGAAGCTGGAAGGAAAACCACAACTGAATAGCCTGGCACTTACTATAACAGTCGTTTCCAACCACAGATTAATACTGTTACTGGATTTGACTAACGGCTCTCAATCAGCCCAACTGTCATCACTTGAGAACATGATCGCCTGTGAAAGACAAAAGAAAATGTAAGCACATTCAAAGCTATCTCTCTGAATATGCTTTTCTGAATAATGAGTGGCCCAGGAGATAAGACACTCCTTGCTGCAGCTGGTTAGAGGCCGAGGTCAGCTGGCACCCGCTGGTGCAGAAGGACACACTGCTCAGCTGCCCGAGGAATGCGTGTGGAGCCTGCACTTTGCCCTGCCCACCTTGGGAAACTGCACTGGATGCTGGTGGTCATGTGAGTGGGGAAGCAGCGTCAAAGTCCAAATGGAAGGAGGCCTTGTGGAAGCTCAGGGCTGGAAACACTGAGTGCTAACCCATCACAGGCAGGAGCTGGGTTCTTCTCTTCATTATTTACTTTGACATAAGACAGTGTTGGTGAACCTTTTAGAGACCGAGTATCCAAACTACAACTCAAAACTTATCCTGGTTTCAAACTTATCTTGGTTTGAAAATAATAGCTCATACATGAACACTTCTGTCTTAAAAACATAATGACACGTGTGCTGTAGGTTCACCACTGCAGGAGACTCTAGCCCTAGGGCAGCTGGCAGGAGAAATTCTCAATAGATACAATAAGAGGATGGTCTGGTAGTATATGATAGGGTGCATGACTGGCTCAATTAAATCAGATTTTATCCCAACCTGGCAATTTCTGTAGTAACAAAATATACCCCTGTTCCACCTAGATAGGAGAGTATGGCTTTGGGAAACTGTTAGTGATCCCCTACACATGAGAAAAGGACTTCAGTGACTCTTCTTTTGAAGAAGGGGGTTTCCGTATGTTACAGTCCGGGCTGCTTGTGAATCCTGGGCCGCGGCCTTCCAAGTGCTGCACTACAGACACATACCACTCCCTCAGTGTGACCATTAATCTAGGAGTGTCAGCTTCACTGGGTTAAGAAATGCCTAGCAGATCAGTAGAGCATGTTCCTGGAGGGTCCAGATGGGTCATGGAGTATGGTCTTGGGGTCGACATGGTTCCTCACCTGCTCCTTCCGGGCACTGCTCCCCTGCTCTGCTCCCCATGCCCTTCTGCCATGATGTGTCTGCCATGAAGTCTGTGGATCACAGACTGACTTTCCTAAAACCCTAGCCTAAATTAAACCTTTTTTCCTTTAAATTACAGGGGTGTCAGGTATTGTGTTTCAGTGACAGGAAAGCTAAATGATATACCCAGTTACTATTATTTTCTCACTGATGACTGCTGGATCCCAGTTCAGGTATTTCACACATATTAATCCCAAACTTCTGCCTTAAAAATGTATTAAATGGCATGCATTTTATATACCTGTGGTGGCAAAGTAAAGTAGAGAAATCTTTCAGGAAGGTCATTTGGCTCCATGGATTAAAGGCTTTTAAATATTTTTTCCCTCACTATTCCACTTCCAGGAATTAATTCCAAGAGAATAAAATCATGAGAACGGAGAAAACTGGTTATAAAAAAGTGTTCATCACAGTCTTGCTTAAAGACATTTTAATTTTATTCATTCAACAATTACTTACTATATGTCAACATGCACTAAAGAATATTTAAGTGCATATATATATAAAATCATAATTTATTTCTGTATAAGAAAAGCATATTACAAAAAGCATGATCTCATTTTATAGGAAAATTAAAATGGTACAATGAATAGGAAAAAAAAAAGTTGAAAGATACCCATGGAATCAGTGGTCCTCAACCTCTGGCACGAAGGACTGGTTTTGTGGAAGTCAATTTCACGGATGGGGAGTGATGGCTTTGGGATGGTTTAAGGGAGCCACCACCCAGATCCCGGAACAAGCAGTGCTCAGGAGGGTCTGCGCTCCTCTGTGATGCTAATGCCCTGCGGACTGGACGGGAGGCGGTGCTCATGCTGGCCACCCCGAGCAGCTGGAGACACAGATAAAGCTTCCCCTGCCTGCCTGCCGTTCACCTCTTGCTGTGCAGCCTGTTCCTAGCTGGCCGAGGAACCACTAACAATGATCATCTCCTGGTCACTGGCTTGTAATTTATCTTTTTATTTCTCCTTTTTAAAATACTTGTTTTGTAGAGAGCTGCTTTGAGTCTATGTAAATCTCCTGGTGTGTACCAACTTTTCATTTACTAGTTTCAGCACCTATTGATAATTTTCAACATCCCATCTAATTTATTTTATGTTATAGCTGCCATTGTGCTGAAAGAACTTTCTTTCCTCTCCTGTTTTTTTACATTAGCACAGACCTACAGATTTTTAAATTATTCAGTCATTTATGATCCTTTACTACAGTGATGTATTTTGAGGCTCAAAATACCACGTATTTGTCCAGTGGCTCTTTTAAGCTAAATTCTGTGCCTTTTTGATATGGTCCCATTATTTTTTGAGCATTTTCTTACATTCTGGTACAACAGTATGCCTCAGGCTTATTTCATACTCTTTACTTTTGTTTTTAAAATGTTCTGTAACAAACATGTATTACCTTTGTTAAATGAAACAACAAAATGCATTCAATTTAAATAATCTTACATAAAATGTAATATTACGTATCAGATATGCATTTTATTTAAGCTTATTTTTAAAAAGTACAGATTACTGATCCCACACGGTTTAGAAATGCAGTATTAAGACAAATGGGGCTCCTCTTGAGTTCTACTTGAGATAGGAGAGGGGAGCCCCTGCCTTACAAGGCAATGTGAAAGACAGCTGTGCCTCAAGAGATCATTAAACGCACAAGGCATTGCTCTTTTTTGATTGAAATCTGTGATTCAGTCACAAAACCCGAGATATGAAAGGACACAGTTGAAATACACTCTATTCAATTAATGTCTCCTTGTTTTTTTCCCTCTGAACACTGCATAGAAAAATGGTGAGACATAGTCATTTTCATCTCTGACTGAATTTCTTCCTGCTGACTGTTTGGAGTTTCCCTATGAGCTGGTGTGAGGTACTTCTTCCTGTGGCTCAGAACAAGACTCTCTGTGAGGGCCTTGGGGACTGCACTTCAGATTCTCTGAGGTACTGTGGAAATAGAGAAGGACCAGGCATGGTGCACAACTCCTCCCAGGACTTAGTAGACTCTGACCCCAGAGAGTCATACTTAGTTGCTTCAATCTTACTGGGTGGGTTTCCTGAAACTCACTTACATACTCAGCCTCCTCCTGGACCCCAGGGCCAATTCGACCTCTGTAGGGACTGTGATGGGGTGAAGGGAGACACACACAGCCCGCGAGAATGAGTCATTACTTCACTACTGAGTCATCCGGCTACGGCACCAGTCTGCTGTGACCTAGGTTGGAGGTGCTTCCTAGAACTTCAGCACTGCAAGGCCTGGGCCTTTTTGACTTTGAGTTCTTTTCACATCTGATGTTATCTCTGACAAAAGCCACCCTTATCCTCTTCTAGGAAAATGATACAATAAGGTACTTAACAATATAAGCAACAAGAGGGGCTAAATTTTACTGAAAAGGAACAATGCAAAGAAAAAGGCTTAAGTGTGCTTTCCAAGCACTATTTTATTTAACCACAGATTAACATCATGTGGGAGCTACATATTAATACCCTCATTTTATACTTTGAACTGAGTTTGCAGAGTGGTAAATGAGTTTGATGCTCCCAAACTGGGTCTTACCTTACTTCACTACAAGGCATCCTTCAGAGCTGACTGTGGAGCAGTGAGTGAATGTGAGATTGAAAAAATTTCACGTTTTTTTCAAAGACAAATTAATGAATGGAATCACCACCAATCTGCTTGGCATTGAGACCAAGTAGCTTCCTTTAGGTTGATTATAAGAAAGGAAAGAGGTGACTTCAGTGAACCTGTGAGTCCATGAAGAACACAGAGCCAGTTTGCTATGTAGCAGTTCAATTGTTTGTCTGTTCATTCATTCACTCCTTCATTCACTCACTCATTCATTCCATTTGGGGTCTGTGACATGCTGCTCATTGTGTCAAGTGCAGAGAACATGGAAGTGATAAGATTGACATGGTTTCTAACCTTGTGGAGCTTATAGTTTAGGAAGAAAGAAAATCCTAAGTGATAAACACTATGAAGGAAATAAACTACTCTGGTGGTCAGCAAAGGTTTTCTCTAAGGTGACATTTGTCTTAGTTATTTCTCATTGCTGGAACAAAATACCTGACACCCACAAGTTAAAGGAGGAAAGGTTTATTACACCTCAGTTTGTAGAGGTTTCAGTCTATTGCCAGCTGTCTCCAAGGTAGGGTGGCATGGCAGAAAAGAATGGCAGAGGAGAGACAGTTCATGGCAGGGTAGGCGATAAGACAACTGCAGCAAGCAGCAGCAGCAAGCCCTCCTTATCCTTTGATCCCATTCAGGCTACAAGCCTTTTGAGTGGAGCCACCCACATCTAGGGTGGGGTTTCCCAATATCTACACCCAGACCTATGCTAAACCAGTCAGTGGACTAATTTAGTTATCACACTTTAATCCACATTCATATACCTTTAATCCACATTCACACATCCTAGGTCCAGTCGCCTCTGAAAAGTTCCAGCTAGGAGCACATGAGGGTTGGGGGACATCTAGATACAAGCCTTAACAACAATTAACCTGAAGGATAAAATAGAGAAGCCAGGGCTGATGAGGTCTCTTCATTTTCCTTTCATTTTTGGTAATAGCTGAAAACTTCAAATATTTGTTCTGGGTGCTTTATGACTTGTTCTCTGGTAAGCAGGTCAGCCACTATTTTACAGTCCACGTGCTTTATCAATATTGCTTTCCCTTTATCTCATTCCAAACATCACGAATATGGGCAAGATTTGTACTATTTAGTGTAGCACTATCTCATTCTTTTTTTTTTTTTTTTTTTAGTATAGACATATCACATCAGGATCAGGGATAAGACAAAAGGCCTTTGTGTTTCACAGAGTTCATCCAAGTGTACCATTTGTTTCTTCCCGGAGGAATTGTCGTATCAGCTTTAGGAAAGATGGGGTGGGGGGAGAAATGGTCCAGAGGGTCCTACTGAAACAAAGCCAAACTTGCTATTCATGCAGGCCCCCATGGGACGAGGAGTGGAAGGCAAAAGCAGAGAGTACTGTGCAATTCGTTTTCTATCAGTGCAGTGGTCAGATGTAACACTCCAGCTAACACCAAAAGGCTCTTTCAGCCAGCACTCATGAATCTTGACCTACCATCCTTATATTTCTGAAAATGGTTATTTCACTCTCTCCCAAGTAGAGATACTGAGAAATCATGGAAAGTAGTAGCATGGAGGAACTGGCATCCTTCTTTGCTATAATCAGACTGCATTTTCTCTGGGAGAACAGGAGCTCCTTAAGAATATATGGTGTTGGGGTCAGTGGCCATATAAAGCTAAGGAGGGACTATTTTTGACCTTCGGAGAATTTACATCATGATATTTTCTTCTGCTCAAAGACAGTAATAAAATGATTGTGTAATATCTTCACAAGAGCAATTTGCTATTCTGAGACCCTCTACTTCCAGGCTTCCAGAAATCTGTTCTTTCTCCATTATATTTCCTCTAACTGCTGAATAATTAACCACAATGCTACTAACCTAGTCTCCTAGGAAAACGGCTTGTGAAATCCACTCCCGATGTAATAAGTGCAGAAGGACACATTAAGTAATGTGTACCGTCTGGAAAGGCCAACATTCTTTCCCCAAGGTCTAGTTCCCCCTAAAGAGAGGAGAGATGTTTTCTCGTGATTGGAGCGGCCATCTGATTGTTTCACACCCCCCCAGGACCTTAGGGATCTCTCCTGTCACACAGAAGTGACATGGATCAGCCTGTCTCTCCTTACTAACTGCCAGGGAGCTGCCTGAGGCTGTCATGACCCTGGGTTGCCAGCACGGGTCTTCAGATTGTAAGGCCACAGGGTCAGATTTGGGGCCTGGTGCTGTGCTGCCACAAGGCTGCATGCACAAGGGGCTGGCAGCCAGGAAGAGCCCTTTCTGTGTGGCAGAAGGAAAAGTATGATCCCACGTATGGGTATAAATGTGAATTTCAGGATAAAACTTCAGGTTGTCTTTATTTGGATTCCATGATGTTTCCATCCAGTTCTCTTCAACTTTAAGCCAAATTTATAGTTCCCAGGCTTTTAGGCTAATTCTCTTAATGAAGTAATGTGATGCCAAAAAAATAGCACCACAGGGCTTTGCCCTTTCCCGCTTTTTAAGGGCCATCAAAACTATCATTCCATAACATACCCATACAGGAAAAAAGATGACGCTTAACTGGTTTTTAAACTACTGTGTTACCAGATTTCAGTGGTACAAGAAAGGTATGTAAATGGTTGCAAAATAAGGTCTGACCCAAGCTTCACCCGATATGCAGTTTCCACCTTGCTGAGTGCAGTTGATACTACAATTTCAAACTGGGCGTTAGAAAGCAGAGTTCACTCCCGAAGTGTGCTTCTATAGCACTGGGAGGGCTCCTGCTTACTTCACAGCGAAGCCACCATCACAAACAGGATTTCCTAAAGAGGTCTTAGGGCAAGGAAGCGTCATTCTAATTTTGGCTCTGCCATCTGGGCAGCCCTGCTGCTCCTCCCCTACTGTAAACAGGCAGCTGGGGGACTCGGGAACACTCCTTCCTATTGTTCCTCATGCCTTTCACTTCCCTTTCATCTTTGGTAATAGCTGGAATTTATGAGTGCACTGGATGACTTTCCAAGTCTTCCCTTCAGAGTTTATTTACTTCACGGAGTCTCCTAGGTCGGGATCCATCTTCGGCTTTTCTTACCCCAACAGTATTTCCCAGAAGGTGTGGCTTCCTTTCTGTCTACTCTTTAACTGAGTGGAAAAGGAGTCACAGAGATTGCAGTTCTTACAGACTAACAGACGCTATTTCCCAACATATACCTTTCACCCTGATCAGGTCTTGCTTTTCTAAGAATGTGCTATTTCTGCAGCTTGCCTCACGAAGTTCTTCTTAAATAGACCATTAAACATCTCCAAAATCCACCTCAGAATTAACTTCATGCAGCTCCTATTATTTGAGTCGAGTCCACTTTCGGGTTATTTAACTTTTCTAAGCTCTTGGAGTTTAAAAACTTGTACCACATAGCTTAGTGCTTACATATGCATGGTTTAATACTGGTTGCTAAATACTATATGCATGCATCATGTGTATTTCTCCTATTTGCTCATATGGTTTATAACACTTTGAGGCTTTGGTCTTTCATTTTTTTGCTATTTTCCATGATACTTAGAATAATAAACAGTTAAAAATCTTGTTCATTCATTAGTTGAAAGATGAATCTCACAGTACTCCTGGAGTAGTAAGTTTCATTTCCTTGTAAGTCAGTTGAATATATTACATGTAAACAATAGAATTACCTTAAGGAATAATCTAGGTCTAGTACTAATTTAAAGCTTAGTAGCATATAAAATAAAAAAGATTAAGTTCCACTAAAAAAAATCCTGAGATTGTCCAACTGGGGAAGAAACATGGCAACACTGGTTTGAGAAAGGAAATGAGAAAAATGAAATAATACTTCATCCCATTCTATGCCAAAGATACTCAAAAAAAAAAAAAAAGAGGTTCTGAGCTACAGGCTACCACTCATTTACTTGATGGCCGCTTTATGCCATGATCTGTTAGGTACTAGCTATACAATGTGAAGAAAATGGAGATGGTCTGGCTCATAGCCTCATGATTGATGAGACAAACAAGTTTTAAATCAGAGAGCACTAAAATATATGTTTTCAAGCAATGGTAAGAACTATGAGGAAAAATCCAAGATGCTAAGAGAATGAGTACCAAAGGGCACTGATTTTACTCTGGGTCAGGAAAGGCCTCTTTGAGGAAATCATACTGAGGATGAGATTTGTTGGATGGGATGGAGCAGCCAGAAGGGAGGCTGGGGGCGAGGGAAGTTTGAGGCAGATGACTCTCAGAACCACTGTAGGAAGTTTCTTGAAGAGACTGCTATCACTGTTGTGTCTACATGGCAAAGCTGATAACTTACCAATTTCAATAAGAAGACAAAAAATTCACGTAGTCATCAGACAAATCTTTACTGAATATTATGTGCCAAATATAGTTCTATGCCTCTGGGATACTCATGCAAACAAAGTAAAGGTACTGTGGAATTTAAAGCATTAAGTTTATATTCACTTAAATACTGCAGGGCTGGCAACAGAATGTAGGAGCATATAATGAAACCAGAACTGTTTCAGAGGAAGGAATGACGCAGGGAATGGTGGCGGCAGCTGTCACCTGCTGGGAGACAATTCTACATGCCCTTTGTACTTCTATACATCTTGGAAGTTGAGGTACTGGCTGCATTTGTTCTGAGCACCTTAGAAGATATAGTGTCTCTCTTTGGAATACAAGAGATTTTGTTTATTCTTCAACATAATATCATCTGCTGGGCCCTAGGTCAGGCTGACTTTCTGTCCATTATAAAATATTCCAGTTTCCTAAGCTTGGGTTTCTCTTCTTCAATACAACTGGCTGTGTCTGCAAGTATTACCTGTCTGTCTCATTTTCCCGTGGCAATTAGGGATCCAGTGCAAATGCTGATACTGTAGTGACTGCTACTGCTGGGAGTAAAAAACTCCTTTGTCTTCAACTCAAGAGTCTTGTATCTTTTGCCAGCATTCACAAACTATGGCAGACTAATCTGTTAATTTGCAGTAGGGGAAGATTTCATATCCTTCACAGTTCTTGACATCAGTTAACTCAGAGTCCAAAAAGTGTAAACTTTTTTTTTAGTTCAGAAAGACAAAGACCAAGATAGTGATAGATAAAGCTCAAGTCTGTAAAAATCCAGAAGATTAAGCATGCCTGTGTTCACCAATCCTGAGTAGCAAATCAAGGGTCAGTGCCTAACATCTAAGGGGTAAGCTGAGGACAATAAAAAAGGGGTTTCTTTACACAGAGGGCGCCACATTGCTTTCTATAGCTTACTATCTCAATATTCAGTGGTGGAAGATACAAATTATCCTACTGAAAAACTCACTAAATTTACAGTGACAGACCTAGACTGTTCAATTCAATACACATCTGAAGACTCCAGCTTTGCCAAATGGTAGATAATGCCCTACTACAACAGGCTCTCACTCTCCCTGTCAGAGGACTAGTCATTAACATATCCTAAAAAGGGCCATTTACAATCTTACAAAATAAGGCAAAAACTTCACTGTAACTAAAATTTTTTACCACAACTACCATTCAGAATAATCTTCACTTATAAATGCTAAATAATCTTGGTAAAATATGCTCTTATCTTCGGGCAGTTGTTTCCCAAACTAGATGTGCAAGAACACATGCAGGAAATTTCTAGATACATCTTGAAAAAAATGTTCCATGGTCAAATGTGTTTGCAGAGAAATGTACTACATATCCATACAGAAATGACAGGCAGATAAATGTTCTTTAAGGTGTTAAAAATGACATTTCTATGCTAAAGAATATATGGTTATGTTATCTACAGTCTCACTGATTTGAAGTAGATACTCACAGTAGGGGTCGGTGGAAGGGGACAGAAAGGACTGACAGGTGACTAGTTGAGTTATCCTGGTTGAGTTCTTTTATATATAGGACAGTTAGGTCACCTCCACTTGGAGGAATCCTTGGGATCAACTGTTTTTGGGGTCCAAAGACTCAGAAAGTCCCAATTTCATGAATATTTCTGTTTCAGAAAAAGACAGCAATCATAGCTAATATTTAATGTTTCCAATTAATGTATTAGGCACTATTGAGTGTTGCTACATTAAATTCTTACAATAAACCATGACAGAGGTTGACCTATTAATTCATTTTCAAGGGAAAGGAAACAATGAACCTAGGAAGTTGAGTAACTGTCCCATGGCTATGAAGCTGGTGAGTGGAAGGTTGGCGATTTAAACCCAGTCCGTCTATTTCCACAGTGTTAACCCCTGTGCTTAAGTACCTTCGGAATCACAGCATATACTAGCAAATGCAACATTATCAGTGTAATTCCTATCACAAAGCAACTCACTATGTCTTCTAGTTGGGGAAAAGCAACCTTCGGTGCTTAGGATCCATAAAGTAACACCTGTACTCTGCTGACATCTCAGAAAGCTTGTCAAAAGCAATGATACACAAATGGAACAGCATGGAGCCACTGTCAAAACAATCTTCCCCTGCATAATCTCCTCCTCTCACCAATTTGTTATTGTACACAATACTGACTTTAAGTAAACAAACATGTAGCTGCAAACACTACACCTACACTCTTAATTATAGCACTGTGGAAGGTCCCTTTGTCTCATCTCTGAAGTATTTTTCTTCTACAAGTATATATACACATATAATTTCCACTCTAAACTCCCAATCTGCTTGTTGGGTTTTAGTTGAGTTCTCAGCACAGGCTCCCATGGAGTCCTCATGGTTTAAGAGCTGGTGCTCCTTTCTGTGTTGGGCATTTCTCAGCCACAGGGCAAGTTCACAGCCCTTCAGAATAGTGTGTACTCTGCAGTGTCTACGGCTTATTCCACTGTGTCCTGTTGGGCTTCTTCTTGTTGCCATTACTTTGTATGTTGGTTTACTAATTTCCTGTTGCTGCTGAAACTAATTATCCCAAATTTAGTGGCTTAAAAGAATACCTATGTTGCATCATCTCACAGTTTTGTAGGTCAGAAGTCCAGATATGCTATGGCTCAGCTGGTTCTTTGTTTAGCCTCATGAAAAGCTGACATCGAGGTGTTGGCAGAGCTATGTTTTATTCTTGATGTTCTGGAAATAAATCTGCTTCTGACCTCATTGAGGTTGTGGGCCAAATTCAGTTCAGTGTGAGGGACTGGGATTCCTGTTTCCTTGCGGGCTGTCAGCCAGGGCTGCCCTCACTTCCTCGAGGCATTGCTCCAGGTCCTGATGGACCCCCACAACAGGGCCAGCCAGCACCAGCAGGCGAGCTCCGCTCACGCCCACCATCTCTCTGACTCTCCCTTCCGCCCATAGCCTTTGCTCCAGTCTGAGAAAGATTTCCACTTTCAAGGGGCTCACGTGATTAGATTGGGTCCACCCAGACAATCCAGAATAATCTTCCAATTTTAGTGTTTATAATCTTAATTACATCTGTAAAAATCTCCTTTGTCATTTGTAGGGTTTCTATGCTTGGAATATTTGAGAAACTTTCTGGTGAGTTTTTCTACGCCAGGAAGGTTAACAGAAATGAATGTTAATGCTAAAGCTGCCTTAGAGCAAATAAAGAAGGAACGAGACAGCTGGATGCTAAATTCTAAGTTTTACTCATTTCTAGGAAACAGAATGAAGATCTGCAGGGAGTTGGACCTAGCAGAAGGTCTCTGATACTATAAAGAGCATAATGAATTTCCCAGACCAGCGACTGTTCAAATTTTGTAGCTGGAAGGAATTACTGCTAAACAGGATGACTTCAGGGGACTTAAAAGAAAATATACAGATTACAACCAATGAATATTTCCAGGATACATCTCTGTAGCCTGAGATGAAGGAATGCAGAAGAATTCAGGGCTCTGGAGAACCTAGTACAGTACACCAGCTGGTAGCGAGGCCCTGAGGACTTACTGAGAAAGTGAGGAGTATCTGGGGAGCTGTGATACGCCAGGCAGTGGCTCTTCACTGAAGCCTATGGAAATACACCCATACTGTAACCACAGGTAGGAATACAGTAATAGTAACAACACTAACACATTCGGTAACATGAATGATATGTGAGCACTCTTCTAGGGGGAATACTATAGCACAAATACTTTCACATTTCAACACTTCGCACAAATTGTTTTGATGTACTAATGTGGTATTCCAACATTTATGAAGCAATTGCATTGAGTATTCTGATTAATTCCACTTTCATATTAGTTTCAATCATCTTCAAATAGAGAAATCCAGGGTTAAAGCAAAGTGAGAAAATGCCAGAAATGAGATTATCAGAAGGAACAGGTCATCTACTTGAAAGCTTAACCCAATTTGCGTTTTGCATCTCTTCCTGAATTCTTCTAAGAGTCAGTTTTGCTCTTTGCTCTGTGCCTCCTAAAGGGACTGTAATTTGGCTACTCTTATTTTGTCTTGATATTGCTTTCTTATCTCATTCATCTCCCTTTCCATTTCATCTTTAGCTTTTCACTTTGACTTACCCTTCTCTATTGTCTTGGTTACTCTTCTCCCACTGCCGAGACAAAATACCCAACACCCAAAATTAAGGAAGGAAAGGTTTATTTAGCTCACAGTTTGTGAAAGTTTCAGTCCATAATCAGCTGGCTCCAAGGCAGGGTGGCATAGCACTGGGTGGACCTTCAAAGCCGCAGCAGACAGCAAAAGCAACAAGAGCAAAGAGGGAGAACAAGCTTCTTCTCCTCCCTTATACTGTAAGCAGGGTAACCGCCCCCCACTTGCTGCACAGCACTCACACCATCTCCCTGCCCTCCTCTTGCACAGGATGAGGATGTTTACAAAGTGAGACCCTGGCTCCCTGCTGAGTCCTGTAAACTTCTAAACTTCTCCAGTTGACACAATGTATCAACCATTACATCTATTTTTGTTGAAGATCTTTACAGACCATTTCGTTTTAGTCATAGGTGGGCTAAAATGAGACATAATTTTAATCTCACTTAATTAGACTTTTAAATTTGATGGTGTACTCTTGCCTGAGGCTTTTCAGGGGAATTTCTGAAGTCCAATTACAGGGCTATTCTTATAATAAGGACTAATAATTCATAATGAAATTATTTGCTTTTAAGCCTCATCCAGATGCTGTTGTGAAAAAATACCCTAACCCAACCACATTCCTGTAGGGTCATTAGTGGTCAGTACCAGCAGGTGAGGCCTGCTGAGGTCCCAGTCCTGATAGCTGTGGGAAGAGGTGAGCACTGAGTCTGGACAGTTCCACTAAGCATCCTGCTAGGACTTGCCACAAGTGCAATCCATTCTTAAAATGATGCTTGGAGGTCCTCTTAGCCCCATTAGTGCTAAATCAATGAACACAAAGTAATGGTATTCTTGTGTATCTGGGACATTCAACTGCCTTCAAATATTTAAGACAACTCTGTTGAGTATAAAGTTGGAGGCCAGTATAATATTTTTTGGTCTTTTTGTAAAGTTTTGAAATAAATTTATTTGATTCTTGTAGGCTTTTTTCCTTCCTCCATGCAATTCAAACATTTTTCAGGATGTGTTCTGTGTCATTCTTCCAAGTGCGCCCCCCCCATGGCCTGTCTCTCTAGGATTTAAGGAACAGATGCCTTATACTAGCATCCCGGTGCACAGATGTGAAACTTGGAACTTTGCATGAGTGAAGATGGTTTAGGGGATGCTGGGACATAAAAACGGAGCTACAGCTTCTGGGATAAGCCAGCTTGGAGGCTCACTTACCTCTGGAGTCACCATTTAAGAGCCAACAAATATATTTGTCTCTAGTTGACCCAGGTTGAGTTTTGAGTATTCACAGCTTTGAGAATCTCAACAGTTAGTGTCTCTCTCTTTTTTAAAAATCTTTTTTTTTCCTTCCTTCAATTTGGATCTCTTCAATGACTTTTTCCTCAAAACACTGCGAAGACTTTGCATTGCCTTTTCTTAATTTAGGAGAATGTTTCTTTGGTTATAGTCTGGATTATTGCATTTCAAAACCGTTCACTTCTTAACCCAGATTTCCATTCTCTATCCTCCATACATATCATTTGCTCACCTTTTGAAATCTTTTGTTCTTTTCATTAGCATTCCATGAGAACTTCCAATATTGTCCTTTATATTAATGATTCCATATCCTATAATATTAATTCTATTTTTTAGTCCCTCCTATCAGATTATATTCACTTTAAGTCAGTAAGTGCTACAATACTTGATTTCCTTACAATTCTACATCTTGTTCAAATCTCCAGCTTTATTTCCTGTTTATACATTTTAAAATGCTCAATTTTTGTAGCCCTTGTTTTTGTTTTAGAGAATATGTCTTCTAGCATTCTTTTGCATTAGTTTACTGATTTTTGGAGATTTTCTTCTGATTCTAATTGATCATTTTCAGAATTAAAAAAATGTTTTCTTACATCTTTTAGATAATAATATTTTGTCTTGTTATTTGTTCAAGTTACAAGATTTTTAAAATTTTTAGTTTTTTGTTCTCATTCTTCTAAGAGAAGCAATCCAACCAATTTATAATTACTGCACTGTAGATAATACTTTGAATTAATTCTGTTAATACTGAATACTGAGTAGCTCTTGCCAAGTTTTGGGCAGAGAATGGCCAGAAAAGTAACTGCTGGTGATAAAAGAAAAAGTTGGTAGTATCCAAATCAGTTGATAGTGAGACCTAATTTCCAATGTAAATTCTGTCATTTTGAATTGTCTCTTGCAATGTTTTAATTTGCAAGTAAACACAGTTACATGTCTCTAGCTGTCTCTGCCACACCTTTGTCCTTATGAAAGCACAGGCATACATATACATATATACGTACTGGACAACATTTTTTAATCTTATCTAAGAGCAAAATCTAGTACCTGCAAATTTACTTTAGGAAGCCAAACTGGAGTAATAAGTCATAAACCCAATAATACCACAAGAAGGTCAACACTGAAGACCATGTTGTATATTATTTCTTACATTTAAAATGGGAGACGAGAAGGTAGAGAGCAGCAGAAGGAGTCAATAGAAAAGAGGTAGGGAAAGAGTGAAAGAGAAGAAGGAGAGTGTGGAGGGAAGAGAGAGAAAAGATGAGAGAAAAAGAAAGTAGGTAGTATCTTTTGTGTCTGTTAAGAAAAATGCCCAGTGCTTCTCAGTTAAACCAAGCGCGGGTCTTACGAGACACCAGCTCCTCCATCTACCATGGGAAGGGCAGATGGGAGGCGGGCCCTCAGTGCAAAGCAGTGGCACCTGGGTAGCAGATATACAGGGAACAGCCCAAGGCAGTGGGCCAAGTGAAGTGTCCTGCAGACTGTCTTTGCAACCTGTTACTTCTCGTTTTATGAGCCAGTATAGCTTACCACTTGCTATAATTTAACACCTGGGCGTTGTTCAGAGGAACAGTAAAATTTCATCAATTTATATTTATCCAAAATGACATTTATTATTTACTTATATTTATCTTTTCTAATACATTTACATGAATGGTACAAAATAACAAATGTAAATGTTGCATCATAGTCAAACTCAACTCCGACTGGTGATCCATGCCCCAGCGAATGGAACTTTGTGTAAGTCTGGTGTTTTTTATTTTGTAGGGCTGGGACTCTTTTGTTCATGAGAGAGAGGACATGACAGGTCTGCCATTGACTACCAGCAACAACTGGCTTTCAATGTATCAAGTGCCTCATTTCTCTAGTACTATTTTATAATTAAAAAGTCAGTGGTGACTTACCTCAAACTAAATATCCTTATCCAACCAAGTGACTGAAAATATGACCAGGTCCAACTAAGTGACTGAAACTGTGACCAGGCAGAACTAAAATTTTATAACAAGATAAACGAAACTATTACTTCGATTATTTTCAATTTAGTTGAAGCAGACAATGGGTTTCCAGTTATTCTAAAGCACAGACCCAGGAAGCAAAATCTAAGTAATGACGCCTGAGCTCTGGGGACTAACAGGAAGAGAGGGCCCAGGCTTCACAGGTCACCTGGGAGATTAGAACTCAATCCACACTAGTCTCTAAGTACAGGCACTGTGGAACTCTGCAGAGTGGTCGTTGGATTGCCTGTGCACTGGAAAAAAAAAAAAAACAGTTTGAAAAACTGCTTGGGACACTATCTAAGATAACTTTCTTTTAACTGACAAAATGAGGTTGATTACTTCCCTATCACTACTCAAACTGATAAAAAGGAAACCCATAGTGAATTTTACAGTTGAAAGATGTCTCTTATGCATCAAACCAAGCTTAGCAACAGTTTTATAAGATTACCACACTCACTGACATTTTCCAGTTGGTATTATTTTTAAGTAGGGGAAGGGTTAGCCAAGGCTTACATAAGAGTTCTTATCTAATTTCACTCTTGACAACTTTTCTTAATCTTGGAGAATTCTCACTCCCACTCCCCACCTCAAGCGAAAAGCAAACTCTAAGATTTTTTGGAGGGTGTTTTGGTGTAGCAAGCAGAATTTCAAAAATATGCATGATATCTGACCCTATAATTTTGCTTCTGGAATTCACCATAAAGAAATACTTGGACAAATGTTCCACAAAATAAGCTCAAGGATTTTACTGCAATACTGTTTATAATAGGACCAAAACCAAATGAGTAAGTCCTGAATGTCTATCAACAGAAAATTAGTTTAATTATGAAACAAACAGATAGCTTTTCAGTTTAAAAAGGAGGTAGAAGAATAGTATAAGCCCATTTCTGTAAGAAGGCAAAAACACGTGAGCACGTATATTTACGTGGTTATAGACACACACATGCCCACTCTTCAATTCGTAATGAAGAGGTGGAAGTATGTTCAGTATGTTCAGGGAGTTATCTTTGGAACTTTGGATGGAAATACAGGAAACACGATATTTATATTTTGTACTTCTGTACCATGTGGCATTTTTACAACCAGATGATGATGATGACCATGATTATTCAACATAAAGCTAACTGGCACCTAAATCTCCTAGCTTGCTCTTTCCCTCAGAAATTCTGGTTTCTAAAAGTGGCATGTGGAGGGACACTGAGACCCCCCAGGTGTAAGCAATTTTAAAGCGGACATACTGGGGAAGGTCTGCTAGTGCTGATAAACTCTTTTACACGTGCTGAGTTGGTGCTCCAGCACTGCTAATTCAGAGGAAGAAGGCCAGGTGGCTGCATCAGTCTTCGTGCTGCTGGTTTTATGTGCAAGAGAACCTCAGCTTCTATTTATAGGCCCCACCCAAATGAGAAGACAGCAGAGGAGCTAGAAGAATGAGAAGTGAATGAGTCTAGGGAGAAGGGCATTGGTCCATTTTCTTTGCCTTTCCCAATGAACAGCAAGCTTTCTCTTTCTTTCTTTTTTTTTGTAGTGTTTGATGATTTGGACCTACCCAGTCTCATACAGTACATATGGCTGCCATGCACTTGAAATGTGATTAGTTCAGACTGAGATTGCTGCAAGTATAAAACATGTGTTAGAGTTGTGACTTAGTATGAAAAAAGTGTAAAATATTCATTCATATTTTTTATGTTCATTACATACTGAAATGATAAGGTTTTCAGGATAGATATCTTATGCCTGCTTGATTTCTACTGTAGCTCATTTGCAACCCAGTGTTGCTATCATAGGTCATCTAGCTCAGAGTCTAGCACTGCCAATGACCAGAGGTGGGTTCATGGGGCAAGACACTCGGGAGGATTAAGTTGAGAAATGTGTGTCAAGTGCTCAGGACAGTACACAAGGATGTAAAATAAGCTCTGTCAACAAGTGTGAGCTGTAACAGACATGTTAAGAATTCCAGAAATGACTAAGGTGTGGTTCTACCTAGAAGCACAGAATTACCAGAGGTGGAATAAATCTCGGATGTTATCTGCTCCAACATTTTGGAAGCTTTTTCCAGACTGTCCACAGAAGAGGACTCAGTGGGGAAGAGTGGACTCCAGAGAAAGGCACTCTGGAGGGGAAGGAAGGCTGAGAACACAGCTGCCTGGTTCCTGTGAGAGGGCACTGTGTGCCCCATCCCATCACTACCGTGGCGAGAGCAGACAGCTTGTGTGTGCGCAGACACGGCGAGAGCAGTGCTGTGAGACGGGCACAGCCAGGATGCTGTGGGGCAGAGAAGATGGACAACATGGCAGGTGTCTTCCTTAGGAAGTGGTTTCTAGGTCCAGCTCTGGAAGATGAGATAGGGCAAGGGAGGACGGAGGACAAGAGTTTCTAAGGAAGCCAACACTAAGGCATGCTTTGGGCCAGAAGGGAGAATAATTTCATTATCAAAGACACCCTGGCAAATGATGTGTGCCATGGCCAGAATAAAGCAGGGGCCTTTTTAGAAAGGTCTTAAGGGTTAATGATCCTACACTAGTTATGTCGAGGTTTTGAAAAAGGGGGTAATAATTTATCTAAGTACACAAGTTGATAAGTAATAGGGAAGCAGTCTGGCAGGTGTGACTATTAAAAGTAGGCCTACATGGTGGTGCATGCCTATGGTAATTTCAGTACTCTGGAAAGCTGAGGCAGGAGAAACACAAGTTCAAGTCCTGCCTGGGCACTTAGTGAGAGCTTGTCTCCAACCCTCCCCTGCAAACATGCACCTATGTGTACATACATACATACATACACACACACACCTGGGAACATAGCTCAGTGCAAAGGCCAATTTCTAATATGGCAAGAAAAAAAAATAAGGTCATCTGTGGACTGTGGGGGAAGAGAACAAGAAGTCAACAAGAAGCAAGCCTTCCTTGCAAATCAGCGCCATGTGTGGGCCGCTGCCATGGCGGGATAGCCAGACCCCAGCCCCTTCTGGCACATAGGCTGGAACAAGAACAAACCCCTCTACCCTCACTGCCTCAGTAAGCGACCAGCTGGTCTGGAGAAACACAGGCTGTGATGATAGTTATTGAGGTGAAATGCAATTTGATGCTTGTGGTGTTTGATGCCAGATAATGTGTGGCACGGCTTTTCAAAAAGTTTGTCTGCATTTTGCTCATGTCCAGAGACTTTGCCGGAGACTAACATTAAGAACAGTGGACTAATTAATCTGGCAGAAGAAATTTCAAGACAGTTGAATGTTGAAGCGGTGGCATGGCTATTGTTACAGGCTTTTAGACAGATCTGTGTTGAGAATTAAGCACACAGAGCCCAACACAGTGGTTTAAAACACTGTGAGTTTGGCCAGAAAGGAAGCTCCAATAAAGATGTGGATTGCAAAGACAGAGCTGAGGAAATCTTGATTGCTGAGAAGGAACAGGAGCATATAAAAGATGGCCTGAAGGTACCACATAAATCAGCAAGTCTCCACCCTTTGCAGCCTCCAAATCGCAAAAATGAATGACTTTGCTTTAAGGAGAAAGCCGTAGAGCACCATGGTCCAGGATGGCAGCAGCCTAGAAAATCTGTCCCTCAGTATTGAATGCAAGAGTGCCCAGTGATCCAGGCACTTGACCCCTACAGCCAAGAGAGAGGAAAGCCTGGATACTGCTCCAGCTGCTGCAGACCTTGGCAGCATCCACATGGTGCTGGTTTTAGGTACATGCAGAATGCAAGAGTTTCAGGATTAAGAAGGCTTCTATCCCAATTTCAGAAGGCCTGGGAGGCCAGGCAGTGTGACCCTGAGAGGGCAATGTGTGAAGCTCTAAGAGTGAAGGCAAAGGCGCAGTGGAGAACACAGAAGTTTGGAAAAGCCAGGAACGTGGATCATTAAGGAAACCTGCAAGGAGGGAGCAAAGCGGGCCTAAGAGAGAAGCTGTAAACACCAGAAGTGCCATAGTAGTAGAGTCACTCAAACCCTCTGGAGCTCACGATTTGTCACAGATTGCTATAGATGCTGGATGTGGAACTACAGGCCATAATGTTTACCCTGCTGGACGCTGGACTTGCATTGGTCCCACTCCTTTGTATCTCCCTGTTTGTAACTTGTGGAATGAAAATCTTTTTCTTGTGCCACTGGAAGTGTTTAACTTTTCATTTGTACAGAGGCTTGCAGCTAGGAGTTGCCTTCCATCTTGGAGGAGATTTGGGACTTGGACTTTTCAGGAATGCTGAAACTATTAGGATTTTGGCAACTCTTGCAGATGGACTAAATGCTTTTTGCAAAAAGAAATGTACATGAGTCTTTGGGGACCAGGGACAAAATATTATGATTCAAATGTAATATAATGTTGATAGACTTAATACTGATTTTTTTTTCCTTTTCTTTTGGTATGGGGGATTGAACTCATGACCTCATACTTGCCAGGCAAGCGCCTGTGCCCCTGAGCTAAATTCCTAGCCCTTTAATACTGATTCTTAATAATTGTTAAATCTGTGTTATAATGTTCAAGTTGTGAAATGATAAGAATAAGCATGTTTTTGTATCTGGAAACTGGTTTAAAGAAATGAGTCTGGTTGCCAAATTGACAAGGGGTAGATTGTAATGGTTGATGCATTGTGTCAGTATGAGAATTGAGAAATTTAGAAGCTTAACTAAATGACTCAGCAGGGGGCCATGGTCCTCCCTTTATAAACATCATGAGGCTGTGCAAGAGGAGGGCACAGAGATGGGGTGGGTGGATAGCCTGCTTACAATATAAGGGAGGAAAAGAGGCTTGCTCCCCACTTTTGCTCTGGCTGCTTTTCCAGGTTTGAAGTGTTAACCCTGTGCCATACCACCTTGTTTTAGAGCCAGCTGATTATGGACTGAAACTTCCACAAATTGTGAACTAAATAAACCTTTCCTACCTTAATTTTGGGTGTCAGGTATTTTGTCCCAACAATGAGAAAAACGTAACCAAGACAGATACAGAGGGATGAAGATGATTCGAAGGTACCGTTGAGAACGCAACTGGGTAACTAAGCTCTTCAGTTCCATGAAGAGAATAAAGAATGATGAGAGGAGAAGCTAGTGTAAAGGGATTGGTGAAGGTAGGTGTCTATATCATGAGGCAGTCCATTGGACAATTTAAATGTGGCTCTGCACCTTATCTAGACAGAGCTCTCTGGAAGCATCTGTGTTGGGAGAAGGGAGACACAAAAAAGCTGCTACAGAAGCTAGCGGCAGTCCAGTGTGGTGGTGTCCACCTACAATCTCAGCTTTGTGGGAAGCTGAGGCAGGAGGATCACAAGTTCAAAGCCACTGAGTAACTTAGCAAGACCCTGTCTCAAAGTTTAAAACAAAGCGAGCTCACAGTTTCCGAGATTCAATCCCCAGTACATAAAAAGGGCACCCAAGAGTGTGTGTATGCTCCCAGGATGAGGGCATCGTGAGATTCAAAGGCTACAGGTACCATGGGAGACAGCAGAAGAGGGACCTGGTGCAGTGATGAGGTCACGACCTACTTCTTTTTTTTTTTAGTTTTTTGAGACAGGGTCTCACTATGTAGTTCAGGCTGGTCCTGAACTCACTTTGTAGCCCAGGCTGGCCTTAAACTTGCAGCAATCCTCCTACCTGAGCCTCCCGAGTGCTGGGATTATAGGTGTGCACCTGTAATCATGCCTGGCCATCACCATCACCTTCTAAGGTACCAGCCTGAGTGCCAGGAGGACCATGCGGTCAGCTCCACCTGGTTCATGCCTCTTCTCATCTTTTATTAGCTGTGATATCCCTAATTACCTCACCTTTTTAGGCCTCAGTTTTCTTATTTGTAAAATGGAGATGACAACAGAAGCCCATGAAATTATTCTAACATTTAAAAGAAACAATGCGTTTTAAAACACTGGATACAGTACTGGGGATATGATTAAGTCTCCCCAAAATGTTATCTATTGTTTTTATCACTGGACAGAATTAAAAGCTGAGCAAGAGACATAGAAAGAGAGGTTCAATGTGCATAGGAAGGGAAGAAGGAAGATTGAGGGCAGAGAAAGGGGAAGGAGGATCTTTTCTAGGATGAAGAGATGAGAGCTGACTGCAGAGGATGAAGAAGGGGAATACGGATGAGGTCAGAGTCCAGAAGCAGAGTAGGGTCAAGGGTACAATCTCGGGAGGAGGAAGAATGCACCCTTCTCAGCAACAGAAGAAGGCAAACAGAAAGTGAAGACAGAGACTTCCGAGCAGAACACAGGAGAGCTGAACCAACTCTGGCAGCCTCACTCATCTCAACTAACTGGAGATGAGTGTGGGAGTCGCCTGGGGCCCAGGGACTGTGGAGCTGGAGGGGAGGGAATCTTCCCACGAGACTGGCCTGGGTCTGAGGCCAAGGAAGGGAGCTCGATGGGGGTGGGTGGATGGGAAATACACCCACCCCAGGCCTAGATGGCGGTGCTGAGCACATGTGCTCTAGTTGTCCCTCTGTCTGTCTGGAAGTAGAGCTTTCTTTTTCTTTTGCTCTCATGGCACATGTGAAATGAGCGCTCCACTGCTGAGCTACACTCCTAGCCCAGTACAGCTTTTTATTTATTTTTTTTAAATGGTGGAGCATTTGGTTGATGCTCTTTCTTTCTTCCTCTCTTCCTCTCTCTTTCTTTTCTTTTTCTGCCTGTCTTTTTTTTTTTTTTTTTTTTTTAGAGTAGAAAAGTTTATTGGAGAAAAGAAATGGGGAATAAGGAACAGGAATAGTTCCTGAGAGGCAAGAAGGGTTCCATGTGGGTTGCCAACGAGCCCACCTCTCAAAACAAGTTTTATAGGACAAAATCATGAAGCAGGTACAACGTGGGTCAAAATTATGATCAACTAATAAGACTGCAAGTCGCTTAGGTAATATTGATCTTATGGTAGCAAGGGTACATGGGCGACATCATTAATCTGTAGTCTTAGTCTTGTCTTTAGTCTTAGTAATAGTAGGTGGGAGAGGATGACCCACACCTAATCAGATAATGGAAAATCTCAAAAGGGTGATACCAATAATCCTAAGCTTTTGTTCATCCCTTAAGGAAGTATGAAAAACTAGCCATTGTGGCTTTAATCTTCAGATGTACCGCCAGCCCAGTCCTGATGAATTCTCATCTTTTGCACTGACTACCTCAAGGGTCCAGTCCTGTCTGAGTACCTATTCCATTTCTACCTAACTTGGCTGTCTGGAATACTCCCCCACTCTGAAGAGGTATCCCTAACTGCAGTTAGGGGAAAAGGGACATAGTTTCTACCTAGCTGCTTTGAGCTGAGAAGGGTCGGTGTAGGGGAAACCACAGTCAGGGGCCTTTTCCAGAGAGCTAATGTAATGGGCTTTGGATAGAAGTCATGTTGTAAGTTTAGCAGTTACGAACTCTTTGCAAGATCTATGTGATGGATCCTAGAAAAGGAGGCTGGCACATTTGCTGTTGGTTCCATCTGCATGATCACTTGGAGTTTGGCAGTCTTTCCTTCCAAGTATCTCAGTGGATCCTCCAAGATGATACAGAAAAAATGCTAAATGTCAAATATGTTGAGTTCATGTCCCCTGAAGTCAAAGAATGAGTTCTATGGAACAACGGAGGTTGAGTAGGAAAATTTATTGGAGAAAAGAAATGGGGAATAGGAATGGGGGAAAGGGGAATAGGAATGGAGGACTGGGGAATAGGAATAGTTCCTGAGAGATAGGAGGGGTCCCAAATAGGTTGCCTGGATGATGCTATTTCTAAGATGCAGTGTTTTTTAGATATGAGCAGAGGAACTTGAGGTAAATGAATGAATGCTAAGGGGAGGGGACAATGTCTTGAGTGATGCAGCTGCTGAGCCGACCTTTCTGTTTCCTAGGTGCAAAGTACTTCTATCAGTGAAGTTCTTTATTACTCTGTGGTGGTTCTATGCTAAAAACCCTTGGTTGTGAAAGTCTCGGGCAATGTAATGAAGACTGGGATGTGGGAGCATATAAAGATGGAAAATGAAGTAGAGAGGCTTTGGCAGAATCATGTGCCGAAAGCAGCAAATGGATAAGAAGATCACGATTCCCTTCTTAGAGGGGACAGAGCACCTACAGGAAAATGGCAAAAGAAGGAGACTGAGGGAAACTTGAAGGGAGCTGGGTAACTTGTTGCCACAGAACGAGGAGTCCAGGATGGGGAGCAGCGTGTAGAGGGTCAGGGAAGGTACCCGGGACCCACAGCTGCTAGGTATGGGCATGGGAGTATGGAAAGCAGAAGGGAAGGACACGATGACACAAGTATAGGAAGAGTATCAAGGAGATAATCCCTTGATTTGTTTGTGGAGAGGATCACAGAACAGGCAGACCCAGGATGCCGAAATGGAGGGTGGAGGGCTACAGAGCTGCCCTCATGGGGAAAGGCCAGGCCTGGGGGTAACTTCTTAGTATAGTTACGAAAACAAATACAGTTTTCAAATTCCTGTTGAAGTAGGTTATACACTAAGAATTAAAAGACAAAACCAAAACACCAGTATTGATCATATTACAAAAAGTATTCATGTAGTGTTACACAGAACTACCCTGTATGTATTACTCAACCAAGATCACTCCTGAGTACCTATTTCCTCACCCAAGAAAATGCCCCTTTGAGTTTTTTCCATTTGGCTGGTCCTTTAAATGGAGGAGGCAAAAAAAGGTCTAGGAAAATATCACAGAAGAGAAGCTTCAGAATCTGGCTGAGGGTTGTGGGCTCCACACACATGTTCTGAACTGATCTGAGGTGACGTGCTTCTTCTCATGAACAAGGCTTGCCTTTGGTGCCTCAGTGTCCTGAAAAGCCAACTGAAGGGACTCACATGGTTGATGTCACTAGGAGAGTGCCCCGTAGGGAGATGCACCAACACAGCCACCATGGGAAATTGGCAAGGCCCTCAGTAACATTTTAGACATGTGCTCACTGGCCAGAGTCACAAAGGACAGTTTCAGTGTTAGTTTCTTAGCACTGTGTGTTTAATTCATAGAAATCAGTGACGACATGCCTAGAGGCCACAGCACAATGGGAAATACAGCCATGTGGCTTGTCTGTTTCTTCCCAACAGTGACTGTATTTATTATATTCTTCCTGGTGGCATTTGCATTACTTAGCTAGGGATCAGCAGAAAGGCAACCCAGAACTTCTAAGAATTACTATCTGTTCACCACAATCTCCATATTCAAAGAATCAGTAGCATGTTTTGTTTTTTAAAATGTGCATTTTCTTTTTATGACTTCGCTTTAAACTGGAAAACCCCATAACTTTAAAACCACAAACAACAGTCCTGATCAGGATCACAAGGCAACTGACAGGTACCTAAAGAGCTGATGTCGTACATTTATTTTGCCATGTGGCAAAATAACATCATCCTATCCCATGCATACATTTACCTACCCATCTATCCTTCAAGCTGACTAGTTGGCTACTGACCAAATTCATAACAATTTTTTGGTATTAAAAAATATCTCGATGTGGAGTAAAGATGGATAGCCCACAGACAAAGCGTCAAAGGAGGAAGATTAATAAAAAACACAGCTCTAATCCACTTTACACAGAAAGCTTCTGTGGGTCAGTGTGGGCAATTATTAAACCCAGATAGTAGTGACAGATGGTATTTAAACACTCTGGCTCTTTGTCAACCATCTGCCCTAAGACTCTCTGTACTGAGTTCATATTTCCTAGGTATTCAGTTTTAGAATAGAAGGCATGTACCTCTTAATGGTATTAGAGAGAACTGGTCAACCTTTCTAATACAGGACAGACTGGAAATTAAAGCTCTCAAATGCATGACTTGCTTCTTGGCTTCTTTAGAATATCACTGGGGCTACATTGTAGAAATGCACAAAACATAGAAACAACAAATGACAAATAATAGCATGAGCAGAAATACAGCAGAGTATAAAAAAGCTCTGGAGTCTGCACACCTGGGCTCAAGTTGGTTCTACCATTTAACAGTTGGAAATGTTCTACATAGGCAGGAGATTGTATACACTTAAAAATACAGCACGTTCCTTACCAGTAAATGAATGTATGAATCTACCTGATTATCTATCTTAAATTTTATCTTTTAGTAGTCTAAAAAAACTATGGCTAACATTTAAATCTGTATTACTGAAAATTGACTCTCTCCACATCAAAAGATAGGCTCCATCTTTACACTGAGGACAATCCTAGATACTTACATGTAATTCTAGTAAGCAATTCTCTAACCAACTTTTTGCTGCATGAAATTATTCCTTGGATGACCTGAAATGACAATCATTACTCCCACTGTGCTTACTGATGGTAACCTCTTCCCATTTCTGACCACGAGCCTGTAACACAATGTGCTGGACGCAAACGATCACCAGAGGCACTTTTCAAAATAAGAATTCCTGGCCCTAGCCTAGTAGTGAAAGACCTGGGAGCCGCATTTCTAAAGACTGCTCGTCCCTGGTGATACTGACATCTGACCTAGTGGTTCTTGGCCTGAAGAGTGTATAAGGGTCAAGTGGAGGGCTTGTTAAATACGGATTGCTGCAGTTCAGCACACGGTTTTGAATTCAGTGGTTCTGGCGTGGGGCCTAAAAACTTGCATTTCCAACAAGGACCCAACTGATATTAATCTACCATTCGTGGACCACGCTTTTTTTCTTTTTGGTACTCAGGACCTTGTGCTTGCCAGGCAGGCACTTGTGCCACTCAACTATATCCCCAGCTCTAGGGACCACACTTTCAAAACCAGTTAGCCCATTTTGTAGACACTGCAGCTGAGCTGATTAGAACTCATGAGACTTCCTTTGGATTCAGGCTCCTGCTACTTTTTAGCTGCCTGATGTTAGACAAATAAATTAAGCACTCCGACGCAGTTTCCTCTTAGTGTAAAAATTAAAAAAGGTAACATAAAGCTTTGGTGCTGTACCTGGCACTGGAGGCTGCCACTAAACATCTGTGCACTCTGATCTCCTTGCCAGGATCCCATAATACAAGCTACAGGTGAGTTTACCAAGTTCTAGAGTGAGTTCCCGAAGTTCACTGCACAAAACTTGGTTTGATTAAACAAACAAACAAACAAAAGTAATGACTGAACATTTTTCCCAATGAACTGTCACGTAGCTACATTCTGAACATATGTCCAGTGGGAATATGCTCAGCTTCTCAACTCACATTTTCCCATGGAAATAAAAATAGAAAAGAGAGATTAGATTATGATAAGTTCTTTGTTTAATTTTGACAAAGCTGAACTCAGTACCCAGGTAGCAATCACTTTCCTGGCAGATGTTTATTATACTGGCTATTTCTTGTGACCTGAAAATCAAACAAATGAATCACAGACCTTCCTACTCAGGGCGACCCGGGAGGTCATCCACCTTACCTACAGGCCTGTGAATGGCTGGAAACATCTCCTGTATGCGGTGGTACAGACTTTTCTTAGATACCAATGAGAATCACAAACCCTCATGCACTTCTCAGATCACAGTTTAATCATTAGGCTGTCCCCTCTCTGAGCAAATAATCTTTACTTGTTTAACTTCGATATCCTTTCACTGCATTTCTGCCCTCTATAGGGCCCACGCATGTCCAAGCTCTCTTCCAGGCGGCAGCACTTAAAGCATTCTGAAACGGCACTCACATCCCCCCGCCTCTGCTTTGGAGCTTAGCCTAAACATTCTGTTTTCAACAATTTCCACCATCAAAATTCCCATGTACTTAACAGTGCTCCTCCTGTGGATATGTATCCTTGAGGGTATTTTTTTTTCACTAAAAAATATAATATGCTCAGCGTTGCCACGTCTTATCACCAAGAAAAACAATGCAATGTAAATTGTAATAACAGTGAGACTGTCTTCCCAAAGTTTCTAAAGAGAATGCAATGCTTCAGTCACATAAAACTGTACTGTAAAAACCAGTGTTTTCCAAGAGGTTCAAAAGGGACACCAGGAACAGGTGGATCCAGACAACAACCCCGAAAGAGAAAATGCCACGCTGCCAGTTGAATTACTGAAGATTTCAGAAAGAAAGCATATGTCTTACTTTCTACGAAACATTTCTGCGAATATGCAGCCAACACTCCAGAGATCCACGGGGGTGGCGTAGCTGGACTGGAGCAAGACTTCAGGAGCGCGGTACCACAGTGTGACAACCTGCAAAGGCAAGCAGATCTGGGTGTTACTGAGAGACAGCCGCTGGCTTCAACGATGCCCCATCCCAAGTGGTTCAAGAACAAGATCCACTTTGCAAAGAACGCCCATAAATCATCCGGTGACACTGTGATAAATGCAGTAAGTACACACGACTCATCACTCACAGGCCAGGAAATGACATCTGTCCTACACAAGATGGTAAAATAACACAAGCTTCAGGAAGTGAAGCTCCAAAACCTCTTATTTTAAAGCTACTTTTTTCTTATAGGACTTAAAAGATAATACATAGAAAACAGATAAGGGCAACAACTCCACCTTAATTCCCAACTCAGTATTATTGGAAAAATCAAAGATTCCAGAGGCTGATGGATGATGACCCTGGAATCTCCAAACACGGAGGACAAGTCAAAAGTGTCCTTATCATGACACTAGGGGAATCAAACACCCTCCCATGTTGCTCTCTTTAGGAGATAAAAAATGGGAAGTGCTTCAGAGAGAATGTATAACAAAATATTCATACCACATGAAAAAAAAGTCCTCCAGAGGAAGAGATTCCCAAAACAGAAAAACCCTTTTAAATGCAGAATGAAACAAACACAACTGTGATCACTTCGGCCAGGCTGAGGCCTGAGGAAGACATACTATGTTAAAGCTTCGGATTTATGCATGTACAGGGGATTAAATCTTTTCTTTTTTGGGCAGGGGTGAAGAGGCAGATACTCTGTGAATATCTGAAATCAAGGACTTTTTCTTTACTGTCAGGTGAAAAACTTAATACATAAATCTACCACATAAGCATTTCATATTATTCAGGTCCATCTGTCCTCACTGATTTGTCTTCCTGTGTTATTATCAATGTCTATCTAAATTTCCTAAAATTCAGCTTTATGTATTTGGTGCATGAAGACTGGCATAGAAACTCTAAAAATGCTCCCACTGATCTCCTCCTCTCCTCGATGCACACACTGTTCCCACCACCAAGAGACAGAGTTCATTCCTTTTCCATGGAATCTAGGTTGGCCGTAGTGACTTGCTTGACCTACAGAATGTGGCAGAAACAGTGCCTGAGACTGTGAAAGCGTGGCCACAAGAGCCCTTGTAACCTGGCCCTTTTCAAATGCTTGCTCTTGAGAGGCTTCCTCTTGGGGCCCAGTTGCCTCGTCATGAGAAGCCCACCAAGACGTTCTGGTCCACTGTCCCGGTGGAGCTGTCTGCTGAGAGCCACGTGAGTGAGCCATCTCGGACAGTCAAGACCAACTGATCCCCCAGACGAGTGCCACCTCGGCTGGCATCACACAGAGCAGAACTGCTGAGCTGAGCCCAGTCAGCATCATAAACATCGATGACCTTATAAACAATGAAACGGTGGTTGACTTCTGTGGTAGTCAGCAACATTAACAGCTTACCCCTGTATCTCATTTAACAGACTTTGCTTTGAATTTACCCAGGGCTCACATTTATTGAAGTGATATCTGGCTGATATCTAACAGAAGAAACATGGTGATGTAATAGTAATTTTAAAAAACCCCACGAACAATATCAAAATGATGGTGCTCCAGCTATCTATATCAAGATGATATAGTTCCAGCTATATCATTTGATATACAATATCAAAATGATATAGCTCCAGCTATATCTCCAATATATCTTCCCAGCCTCATCTCCCACAATAATTCCACACTCCTTACATGCTAATCACACACTAGACTACACCAATGGTTTGCAACCTTGACCGGATTAGAACCATCCTTGTTTTTTTTTTTTTTTGGTTCCGGCAACTGAACTCACAACCTCGTGCTTGCCAGGCAGGTGCTGTGCCGCTGAACTATATCCCTAGCCCTCGTCCTTGGGTTCTGAGAAAAATTTAAGTATCTGGACTTTATTTTGACCCCTCTGACCCCCATTGAGTTAGGTTTCCAAGTGTAGGCCACTTATACTTTTTTTCTTTGAAGTTCTTCAGGTAACCCTAGGTCTGAGTACCACTTGTATTACAGCTCTTGTTACCAACTTTTTGTTTACACTGTTCTCCCAGTCTGGGAAACTCTTGTCTTTCCTCTCCACATGTGAAAATCCTACTTATCCTACAAGGCCAACTTGAAAGCTATCACCTGAACTCATTACTGTCTCAAATTCATACCTTGTAACAGTTCATACTATGACTCATTCCGGGGGATAAGGTCTTAGCTTTAACCATAATATGTCTGTGTCCTGAGCAAGTTTGTATCCACGCAATAAAATTTTAACAAATACCAAAGTAATGACTTTAAGGCAATCATTCTTAGAAACGCAGCTGGGAAAAATTCAATAAGCAGGGATTCCCCAAAGAGAAGACAGCATTATTTTTATGGAAAGTCAATTCAATATTGGGCTCCAGGTTTTAGTTACATAATTTATCTCTGCTTTATTAATATTTCTAGCTGGAGAAACACTTCTTTGCTCCTCTGACACACTCTAAACAGAACTGTAGGTGCCAACTGTCCACAAAGTTTCACCTGAGTGGGTTACCGTCATACACAGATACTGTGAAGGCACATTTACCTTCTTACCTCAATTCAGAGTAAAACGTAGCATTATGTGAAATTAAAAGTTTAATCTGAATGCAGCATTATTTTAATCTGTTTTAAGGCAACTGTGATTTTTGATTGGTTACTCAGTCCAAAAAATTTTAGTAGGGCTATCTTCATTTTCAGTATTTTATCTGTGATACCAATATGACCATGAAATAAATGTTTAAATAGTAAACATGAGAACAATATTGGTATATTTTAGAAGTTCCTTTCAATGTAAAATTTAGTTAACACTCAAAATACAACATGAATTTTAATCAAATGCTTTTAAAAATACCTACTGTTGGGCGGGGGATTTAGCTCAGCGGCATAAGCGCCTGCCTGGCAAATGTGAAGTCATGAGTTCAATCCCTGTTACTGAAAAAAACAAAAACAAAAACAAAACTCTACTGATAATGACCACATGACCATTCTTTATTTTATAAATGACATAATAATTATAGTAATGAGTTTCCTAATATTATACCATCCCTGCCTTCTTGAAATAAGCATTCCTAATCATTGCATCTTTTAAGACACTTGAGAACTCTATTTGCTAATATTTACTTAGGATATTAACTTCACTCATATATATTAACTTATAAGGGAGACTAATCTACAGTTTTCTGTTAATTTTTTCATGTTTCAATAGCAGGGATATGCAAGCTTTTCATCTTTTCTATATTCTTGACTTGTGTAACAACACAGAAATAATTAGCTCCTTGAGGGTAAAATTCACCCATAAAATCATCTGGTTCTGGATGTTTGTTAGTAGTGCGTCTTTGCCAAACTTTTGAATTCCTTCTTTGTGATTGTTTGTTCAGGTTTCAATCTCTTTTTAAGTCAACTTTGATTAAGATAAAAGATTTTCTATGAAAACCCAATCTAGATTAAAAAATGCATTGGTTTAAATTTGAATGCAGTATTGCTTATAATTATTTTTATTGGTTTCCTCGGTTATACTGATTTTCTCTTTTTTAATGTTTTTTTTCTCTTTATATCTGACAGGCCTATCAGAAGTTTTAGCTGTACTATTTATTTTTAAAAACTCACATAGGGTTCTTATTTCCACTTTGGGAAGGGTTACTATTTTATTTTATAATTTTTTAATTTCTATTTTTATCCTCTAAAATTTTCCCCTCTTGGTTTCTTTACTTTTCTTTTAGTTGAAATTTTACTTTCAATTTTGGTTAATAGAATACTTACTTTAAAATAAACTTTTCTCAGTTTTGTTCATCTTTAAATAATATGCAATCTATCTTTAATTTTCTCTTTACTACTCAAATGATGACAATTAAAAAAAATCTAGTTCTAAATTCTTAAGAACAAATTTTTCTAATGACAAAACATAAATTCTTTTTTTTTAAAGTATTATAATCTTGTACCTGTAAAAACTTCCAATGAAAGGCTGACGAAGGCACTTTAAGTCACACATAAGCAGAAATTTATCCCAAAGCACTGAGAGCTTTATAAAGAATGAACAACACTGATGAAAATGTTTCCAGGTTTTAGTGCAAGAAGGACGGACAATTAACAATATAATTAATTTTTATTCAAAGCTCTTCTATACATTGAATAATTTAACTGTATTTAAAAACAGAGCATAATGGCAAACCTAAATGTTAAAAACATATTATGGGAAACAATGAGTGTGATATATAAAGATCAACATTTAGAAATCTGTGACAAAGGTAGCTACCAATGGTAACAATGCAGTTGTCTATTAAGCAAAGATAACAATAGGAACTATGGACAGAGTTTGGTGGTTGGAGCCAGCTGGAACCCAAGCAAATACAATGTTTATTACAACCATTACATGTATTAACAGCCTCTAGAGGTGCTGAATGGATTTGGCAACAGGAGGGGGAGCGGAAAGCGGGGAGGAGTTCAAGGATATTTACACAAGTGAATGTATCTGTTTAAACTGCTTTGATCTCTATTCACCATTTTTTGAAGCAGTTCAATAACAATATAAGATAAAGTAGAGCCAAGGCCAACTCTGACTGAAAATACATGTCAGAGTAAACTGTGCTCCCTTAATAATCTACTTAACAGTCTTTTATTCATGTACCCTTTCACCAAGACCCTGAAAACACAGGATCCGACTCAGCAGAGGAGCAGGGTGTGAGCACTGTGCTGGGCTCTTCCTTTCGCCCTCCAGATGCTCTCTGCCCTGGAGGTGGACCTCTATTTGCCATATGCCTTCAGTTTCTTATTGAGTTTGGCCAATGGGAAGCTTTGGCAGGAGTTCAGAGAGAGGGAGAAAAGAAGGTCAAGTCCTTAACTCCTTGATTTCCTCCAGCAAGTTGTCTCCGGCAGGCTATGCTGTCATCACACTGCCATGTCCACCCTAGGCTGCTTGCTAGACTTCACTGTGTCTCTCTGGATTCCAGTAACTGCGTCCTTTCGTCCCTTTGAGCCTGGGAATGCTAACAGCCTGGCTGCCATGAAGAGTCAAGGTATGGCACCATCCCAAGTCCCCTAAACCCCTATCTTTGTCAAGTCCTGTTTTAAACCTTGGATGACCTTATCATACTAAGCAAGTCATATGAAGTACTTCTTGTTGGGCACTCACTGACACCCACAGATTATAGAGGAAGACACTAGCACAGGCTGGGACTCCTCCAAGCCTCAGTTTTCTCAGGTGCCAAAGGAGGACATCAGAAATGGGTGACCTGTGAGATGCGCTCTGCTAACATTCTGAGAGTCCCTCAATGACAAGGCAATGGTCATGGAAGACTTACAAATGTCCATACCCTCTGGACTCAGCTGTAGGCTTGTCTATCTTTGCTGCTCTTTGGTTTTGTTATTTTTTTATTTTAAAGAGAATAAAACCACCAAAGCAAAACAGAACAAAGCCAATGAAAACAAACCAGTGTAAGTGACACAGGACTTCAAAATAATAGAAAATCAACAATGGTTACCATAATGCCACCTGCTATCTTCAAAATAGTGGCAAATACCTTCAGACATAGTAAAAATCAAA